>CAUYRH010138340.1:0-17608 GCA_963574655.1 Perodicticus potto
CCCAGCTACTTGGGAGGCGGAGGCAAGAGACTCGCTTGAGCCCAGGAATTGGAGGTTGCTGTGAGCTGTGATGCCACAGCACTCTATCCAGGGTGACAGCTTGAGGCTCTGTCTCAAAAAAAAAAAAAAAAAAAAAAAAAAGAAGTCAAAGGCTAACTACAGGGTATGCAGTTACATGTTGAGTATTGTTAGTAGCTACAGTTTTAAATTTATGGTCGGAGATGGGCAGCTTCTTAATGTCTTCCTATTTATATTGTTACCTAGTATATTTAGGCAAACCTCTTCCAGCCGAGACATTGTGGATGTAAAGAAGTAAAATCATGCTTTTAGCTTAACCTTAATTGATGCTTTAAGGCCGAATGAGCCCTTCAGCAATAAGTGTCCTCAACTAGATAAACCTCTGTGTCATAGAAGGCCCCCAAACTCTTCTCCTTCTGATCTTTCTCCATACCAGCCAGCTGCTGCCTGGCAATTCAAGAAGACAGTGCTTAAAAGGACTTGCAAGTTTGACAAAAAAAGTTGGAGAAATTGATTGGTATTTAGAGTTTAGTGGTCTCCTATGGGTATTCCTGGGTTTCTGTGACTGATTTTGATGAAGTGCTTTTATTTGTCTCTCTACCCAGAGACTGCAGATGAATTTGCAATAGAGCAGCATGCCTCCTGTTTAGCTTTGTCAGGCACCACTTAGACATGTTATAATTTATTTTCCAGGAAAAATATTTCTCATGAGGGCTTCTGGCTAACACAGTTATAAAGCAGCTGGCTACTGTTCAGCCTGTTGTCTGTTGGCAGCTGGGCTTCCCTGTAAAGGCTGAAAAGAAACACAACTGGAGAGGGAAGTTCTGGAAGATGGGCAGTGGGGTCCCAAACTCCTACGTATGTAGGCTTGAATCTCCTCTTGCTGGCAGTCTTTGGTGGTTTACAACTTTGCAAACATCCTATTAAATCTGACAGGGAAGGCTGTTACTTCTTTTGTGTGCTTGTGGTGGTACAGTGGAAACCATCTTAAACAGGCAGTTGGCTTGTTCTAATCATTATGAAGACCCCAAACTGCCCTTGAAAACTGATCATATCACCTAGGTAATTTTTTTTTTCCTAACAGAAAACTCTAGCTAGATCTTCAGGTAATTATTTCGCTCATTTTAAAAGAACATATTTAAAAAATCTTTAACACTAAATTCACACACTTCCTGGGAAAATGTTCACTTTATGAGAGGTGCAGAGGAACTGAGAATAACTGATATTAATGTTCTATGTTACATTCTCACTCCAGGACATGTTGACTGATTGGAATAAGCAGTAAAATTGCCACGGAATTTATACATCATTTTTCTTTTGGGCTAGTTATACACAGTGTGTCATCAAGTCTAAAAATTTACCAATTATAACACATTTTAATGTACTACTAAGAAATTAAAAAATCTGCTATATAAACCAAATATAATGTATTTTATTACTCCAGATTTGTTATTTATCACATTATATTCCCATATCAAAAAAAACAGAGCACATATCAGCAAACTAATGAACCAGCTCAAGGAATTGGAAAGGAAGGGCAATCCAATCCCAAACCTAGCAGAAGAAAAGAAGTAACCAAAATTAAATCAGCATTAAATGAAATTAAGATTATATAAACTATTCAGAAGATAAACAAAACAAAAATTTGCTTCTTTGAAAAGTTTAGTAAAATCTATCAAGCCTTGGCCAGATTAACTAGAAATAGAAAATCAAGATCGCTTATAACCTCAATCAGAAAAGAAAAAGGAGAAATAGTAAGATACTACTGAGACACAAAAGATCATCAATTATTACTACCAAAAACTCTATGCCCAGAAATTTGAAAACATGGAGAAAATGTACCAATACCTGGAATCACACCTCTCCAAACTCAACCAGAAAGAATTAAAAAAATTGAACAGATCAATATCAAGCACTGAAATTGCACCCATTATACAATATCTTCCAAAAAACAGAAGTCCTGGACCAGATGGTTTCACACCAGAATTCTACCAAACCTCCAAAGAGGAGCTCGTATCTATATTGCAGAACCTATTGCAAAACATAGAGAAGAAAGGAAGCATCCCCAACATGCTATTTTTAATGAAAGAGTTCTTTTAGATATAGAATTTATATGTAAATGTTTTTGTATATAAAAAGGAAGAAGTAAAGTAAATAATTGTGTTGAGATATTCTTAAAATATCTTTACCCTATGTCAATTATTCTGAATCATTTGACTCAGAGTCATCAATGCTTGAGTTTTGCCTCCAAGAAATTTTCCCAAATTTGCTGAATCTCATTATATAAAATTGGATGCTTCCATTTTCTTATTTATATTTGAAGGTGTCAATAGACAATCATCAGAACATAAGGTCTCATATTTTTTTTCTGCTATGATCCTTGAACAGCTTATCAACTAAATCATCAACATCAATGGTCTTCAATTCCCAAGTCATGCATCAAGAAGAACAATCCAAGTTCATGAATACAAAGGCACTGTCAATCATGTTCTGATTTTAAGATGCTATGAATGCTTGGCAACTGTAGCTCAAGTGGCTAAGGCACCAGCCACATACACCAGAGCTGGAGAGTTCAAATCCAGCCCGGGCCTGCCAAAGAACAATGACATCTACAACCAAAAAATAGCAGGGTGTTGAGGCGGGGGCCTGTAGTTCCAGCTACTTATGAGGCTGAGGCAAGAGAATCACTTAAGCCCAGAAGTTGGAAGTTGCTGTGAGCTGTGACAACACAGCACTCTACCCAGGGTGACAGCTTAAGGCTGTGTCTCAAAAAAAAAAAAAAAAATGCTCTGAAAGTGTAAAAAATATGTATCTTATATTTAAAAATATGGTGGATGAGTAAGTTAAATATATGTATAGACAATTCTATTTGTATAATACAAATGTACTGAGATTTCAGAGGAAAGTAGCCTACACTAGTTTCGAGTTGAATCAAGTGACAAGAATGAGTCAGAAAACTGAAAATGTAGGCAATCTTACCATCTAGGCAGCAAGGCCTGAGGATCTGCATTTTTTAATAAGTAGTCCAGGGGATTCTGGTGTATGAGTCATGTTGAGGGAGGAAAGACAACTTTAGTGGAAGGTCTGGACCTGCTGGCTGTGTTTTGCTAGCTGTCATACATTTCACGTGGGATGAGCAGACACCCAGGTTGGCCTGGAACAATGCTGATTTATGCCTCTTGTCCTATCTTGATTGTTACTAGCATATCATTTCACTCTTAAAAGTACTCCATTTGGGAATATTTTATAAAGATAATCATAATTTTATGCGAAGGTTAAAAGATATATAATTGTTACTATTAGAAATCTCCTTATCTAGTCTTGCTCCTAAAATATAAACAGACCCTCTTTTTGAAATGACTATTGAAAACCCAGTGGGAAGTTCACTTTTAGATCACCAGATTAAGAATATACTCTGCTAAGAATTTGTCTTTAAGGAAGAAAAAAAAACTCATGAAAAATATTTGTGCTTTAAAAAGCCTGTGAGACACAAACCAACCCTTAAAAAGAAAAATCTTTAGCATCGTTAACTATCCATTCAGGGAGGAGTGAGTTCTTTCTAATTCAATCAAAAAAGATATAAGTGTTAATCTGTGGGTCAGAACAGAACTATCCTGGAGATCAGTTTCTCTACTGGAGAATTCAATGATCAAACAGAATTTGTCAACAAATCGTCATGCAACACTAGCATATTATTTAAATTCTGTCTAATTAGATAATGCTTTTGGAAATACATGAAAACTATCTCTGTTTAGGTGAGATTTATAACTATTTTAACAATACAAAGTATTTGGCAACCCAAATAATGTGCATTATAGAATGAGTAATAAAATATTTAAAGGACTCCCATTCTATGTCTACCACCTCTGGCTGACCTAGTATTAGCAGGTTAAAGTTAAGAATTAATTGATTTTGGATAAATGCAAGGATAGAATTCATAGTAGTTAGAGCTTCTCCAATTTGTGAGAATAATTTTCTTCTTTGGAGATAAACTCCACATCTCTGGAGACCGTCTACTCTAGAACCAAACTCTTGAAAGCGGGATGTGCATACAGTAAGGAATGTGCTGATGTGCTGCTGAGCACAAAGACACATAGTAGAGAATAATCCACAAATAAGAAAAAAAGGCTTTGCTAATATTGAATATGTGGAATGACTCTGATCTCCCATGTGGTCTACTCAGCAGACCATCCTGTGAGATGTGCCGCGCAGTCACCCCGAGGGAAACGTGGAGTTTTACGTGACAGAGTCATTAAAAAATACCTTTTCTTTTTCTTTTCAGCATATGAGAGTTCAGAAGTTTAGGCGAGCTATACTTGCTGGATTTGTACAGATAATGGTCTGAAAGTTTTAAAGAAACTGACCTCTCTAAACTGATGACATTATTTAAAAATATTACTAAATAT
Organism: Perodicticus potto; assembly: GCA_963574655.1. Taxonomy (NCBI): domain Eukaryota; kingdom Metazoa; phylum Chordata; class Mammalia; order Primates; family Lorisidae; genus Perodicticus; species Perodicticus potto. The sequence continues at coordinate 4,425 of CAUYRH010138340.1, forward strand.
TACTGTTAAATTTAAAATAATACAAATAATACTAACTATAGAAACCCAGGCAGGGAACAACAAAATTGTCAAGCTAACACTTGGTTTCTTCCTCATTAAACACAGATTTTTCATTAACTACAGTAGCAGGTGGGAGTTTTACAGGAGAGAGTGGATAAGAGATAAGCGCATCTTATTTTTTTTTTTTTTTTAGTTTACATTCATCATATGGAAGCAGAAGTTTATGTTACCATGCTAGGAGAATTTGTTCACATTCAGTCTAAAATCTTACAAACTACCTTTCCTAAACTGATGATGTAGCTTAAAAATATTATTACATCTAACCCTTAAATTTAAGATAACACCAATTATAGAATCCTAGGTGGGGAACAAGAAAATAGTGAAGCTAATTTTGTCTATTCTTCGTCAAGTACAAATTTTTTTTTAAACCATGATACTAGGTTTAAAAACTATCCTATCAAATATAATAAGAATCTGGTGAAAGAAATCATTTGAAATACAAATGAAATTTACTTTATGTGTTTGCTTTGTCTTGAGATATGAGTAATGATATCAGAATAAAGCCATCACAACTACCAAGGTGTTTCTAAGTATTTATAAGCAAGTCTCTTTTGAAGTCTTTTTCTTATGAAAGACAAAAAAATTCTGCTTTGAGGAAACACTAATTCTTCCTGACACAGTAAAAATGACTGAGATAGTGTGTGGTAAATGATTTCATGACAAATTAAAACACATTATTTTGTTTGTAAATAGTGTTGTCAGACACATAGAAAATATGGCTGAAATTTGGAATAAATATGTGTTGGAAGAAATTAAGCCATTTTTTATACAGTTGAATAAATAAAAGATTTTTTCCAGCCTTTCTTAGCTGAAATATGCATTTCCTGCATAGCGTCTCAACAATGAAATGTAAAAAGGAACAATGCATCTGAAAAAGGAAAGAAAAAAAAAGAAAGCCCTCAATAATAGTGAGTTAAGGAAAAAAAATAAAAGCTTTATGTGAGGGAATGAACTGTAAGAGCAAGGACTGAGGGAACAGCTTATCTGATGAGAGAGAGATGGAGAGATGGTGGAGAACTTTGAAGAGCTGTACTTTAATTCATTTAATGAGTCATCACAAGGAAACTATTATAGGCCAAAGAAGTCAACACATGAGTCAATGTATTAGTAAATATATCAGAATATTAAATACAGGCTTAAAAGATTTTAGGCTTAGACTCAAAAAGCTGAAAAAACAGACTTGAGATCAGATATCTTTTCAGAGTATACTCAGAGAGTGAAACCAGACTAGAAACTTTTCACTTATTACCTAGATGAAGAACTAATAAGGGGAAGATAGAAATGGAAGAGGGGAATGTTTTAAGGATAGAAACATTGAACAACTGCAGAATCACTCCTGCCTTCCTTCATGTTCCTCACCATTCAGCCGTGAGGATTTCAAAGACCTCTACCCGGAGAGTGCCAGACGTCTCCTGCAGTTTGACGAACACAGAAACTCAGATCAAAATACAATTCTAAAAGGGAGAGGCTGACTGGAGTGACCAGTGATAGAAGAATGAAGAAAGGGTGTCCTATTGTAGGGACGAGGTACAGTCCTGCTGTGACAGGCCAGATGTGAATTTTTCCCTCTGGCTTTTATTTATTTATTTTTTTTAAATGAGTCAAGATCTGACCCCTGTCACTGAGGCTAGCGTGTAGTAGTGCAATCACACCTCACTGCAGCTGTCTACTCCTGGTCTTCAGCAATCCTCCACCTCATGCTCCCTGTCACTGGGAGCCACCATGCCTGGCTCCCTCTGGCTTTTGTTATCGACCCTGGAGGTAGATTTTGCCTACCTGATCTTCATGTAGGGTGAAGACTCTACTGAAGAAAGACCCTGAGGGGTAAATGAAGCAGACAGCCAGAGAGAACTTTGCTTGTCCTGGCAAATGGCTTTCACAGAGCACTAGAGTGAGGAAGCTCCAGGAAACCCACAAAAGTTCTCCAAAAAACAAACGACTCCCTAATATGAAGTTCTGCTTCACTCAGAAAGCACTGATCAAAGGAACAGTGCTCTCATTCAAGTTTTTGCTGTTGTTGTCTTTCTCAAATTTCCACTTGCTCTTCTGCCCATTCCTAGAGGACAAAGAGGCAGTATAGTGAGCAAAGATGTGAAAATAAGCTGGAGGAAAGGGTAGAAATGTCAAGCCTGTGGCCCTTCTCCCCTCACCCCAGTCCTCATTCCCATTTCCATTCTCCCAGGGAGCTCATCCCCACCCAGGCCTAAGCTGGTGTGAAGAAGATTTAAATTGCACAAGAAAATCACACTATGAAACAATGTTCTGAACCTTTGAATGAGATCATTTGTGAAAACCTTGGAGATGACTGACAAAGCTTGAACTTTCAGGTCAGAGCAGGTAGCAGGAAAGACAAAAAACACTGCTACCTGTTGTACCCTACCAAGTGTTGTCCCTCTTGCTCTATTTTAGTGTTACCGTTAATTTTAATATAAATTCAGAAAAGTTAGGAGACCGCTGGTCTAGGGTCATAATTTTTGAACAAAAAGCATTATACTTATACATAAAAGTATATATCCTTAAGATCAGTGTTACACTCACTCCAACCTCATCCCTAATAATAAATGCACAGCAGATGGCAGGAATGATGTTTCATCACTCCAATTTCAGATCCAACAACTGGAAAATCCCCTAGGTAAAATACTTGGGAAATGGGTTTGCCTCTTTCTTGTCCTTCATCTCTTATGCCCGATCAATCAATACGTGCGGTTAGATACCCTCCATCTGAATCTTTCCTTTGTTATCATAACTTAATATCTCAAAATTTCTACCCTGTATCTTTGCAACCACTCCTAAGAAGTTCCCAATTTACTCTTTCCAAGGCCATGAATATCATCTTTCTAAGTCACAAATCAAAAATGTATTTTCTCTTTATGAGGACTAGTGATACTGCTGTGGTCCCCCATTACTAGAGAGAGGCCCACGCACCATCTTTCTAGTTCCACACAAAACTAGAACATTTTATAAGTAAAGGATCACAATTAGTGATTATTGTGAAACAACATGAACAGCATAAACTACAATGACTGGGCACTGTAGTCATTAATTAGAAGATAAAAGCAATCCCCATAATGTAAAAACTAAGTGCCTCAGTTATGTAACTCTTGCCTACCTCTCCAAGAATATCTCTAATGACCTTTTCAGTTTACACTTAGATTAGAATGTTTTACTCTGCTGCCTAGATTGATGCTACTTCTTTTTGTTTGTTTGTTTGTTCAGAAGTATTTATTTAGAACAAGAAAGAAAGGGACTTAAGCTCCATCAAGTTAAACCACCTCTACTGGGACCATGGTGAGGTCTAAACCACCATCACCCCTCTTGGGGTTGGAAGCTCATTCATCCAGCTCCATGTCAGTCTGGCCCTGAGTCAGGCAAGGCACAGATACCCCTGGCCAGAGCTGAGATGAGAAGCCATGCGGGACTCGCCCCACAGGCCTCTGTGCAAATGATGACTCTCCCTCAATACCTTCACCCCACACCAGAGACCCAGCCTCAGATGGTTTGGGGAAGGAGCAAGATGGAGAGTGGGCTTCAAAGCCATAAGTCTGAGGAGAAGCAACCCTTAGAAGCCCCCATACCCCGTCTTTGAATTCTACCCCTTAGTGTCAGTGGCCTTGAGTCCCCTCCCCTACAATGGAAGAGCCTCGCCCTCAAGCCCCCTTCCAGAGCAGGCATAGAGCAGGTGCTAGTCCTTCCACCTGGGGTTGAGTCCTTCTCCCCATGCCTCACTCTCCAGTGAAACAAGAAGCCCCAAGAGTCCCCTCCACCGTGCTTTTGTTATATGGCTCCAGGAAAAACTAGGCCCTCAGACCGTTGCCAATGTTGCCACCACCACAATCTTAAGCCTATTTCCCAACTCAGGTTAAAAAGTCTTCATATTCTTGGTCACTTGAGGACAAGAATCACACTTTCTAACCTCCCCTCCCCTCCACAGCGAGAAACTTGGGTGATGGCTGTACCACTAAATAGGAGGGGTGCCAAGTCTCCCCTCACACCACAAACTTGTTCTTGGCCAGGGAGTTGCTCTTGGTGGCTGTGTCTGTATGAGCCTGGTACCCAATGATGGTCTTTGTGGAGAGGCCCAGGCGCTCTTTGTATATACGCCTGGTTGGGGGTACACAGAGGACAAGAGGCACATTAGTCGGGAGAGGATGTCCACCAAACTCCTACCTCATTCCAGCCACAGCCACTTCTGTTTTGTGTGTCTTACCCAAGTGGAAACCTGAAATATGACTAACACAAAAGCAGAGTTCCTCTAGAAATAGTTTGAAATCCATAGGGGAAGAGGGGCCAACTGCTGTGGCTCATGCCTGTAACTCTAACACTCTGGGAGGCCGAGGCGGGAGGATTGCATGAGTTTGAGACCACCCTGAGCTAGAGTGAGACCCCTATCTCTACTAAAAACAGAGAAATTAGCTGGGTATGCCAGTGGGCACCTATAGTCCCAGCTACTTGGGCGGCTGAGGCAGGAGGATTACTAAGCCCAGGAGTTTGAGGTTGATGTGAGCGAGGCTGATGCCATGGCACTCTAGCCTGGGTGACAGAGTATGACTGCATACCCTTCTCCCCTTTTTTTGAGACAGAGTTCCAGAGGTCACCCTTACAGGCCAAGCTACCTCCCACTCACCTTCCCCAACAATGCCCCAGCCCCCACCTGTACCAGAGAGCCCCCTCACCCAATGTGCAGCACGCTGGACTGGTTTTCTGCTTCCCTTGTCCACACAGCAATCTTGTCCCCCTTGGTGCGGATGTTGATGACGGCCCCGCACACCTCCTTGCTGTGTTCCCCAAAGCTCTCCCCGATCAGACATAGCAGCTGGGCCCAAGGGGGAGGTGAGGGATGTGACACCTGGGGCACAGGGACTGCCTCCCCCCCAACCTTGAGACTGCTGCCACCATGAGACCTGCTTCAGTCCCTTCCCCTCCTCCACTCACTGTCTCCAGCCACAGCCGATCCAGCTCACTATGGCGCTGCTGCTTGGCAAGACTGATCAGCCAGCGACCACCCCGCTTATTCCTGCTGTCTTCCCACATGGGCTCGATGCCATCCTGAAAGACAGATGCCACCCTTTGTTCAAAGGAAAGTGAGACCCAGCTACCTTCCCATTCTAAGTAGGCTGGGTTTTCCTACCTTCCTCCCTTTGTACCGCCACTGACCACCCAGCCCACCACACAGATGCTCTTCTGAGCTCCCACAGGGCCCTGAGCCTCAATATCAGCCATCTTTTATAGCCTTGTGTTTGTGTCCTTTACTGACCCAAGCTTCTTGAGACGAGGGTTTAAGTGGAAGTGGATTAAGGAAGCCTCTCAGGCAGATTCCAATGTGCACAAGTATAGACATCCCAAGTTTGGCTGCATGGTCCCCAAACATTGTAGGGTAGAAGTCATCTGGGAAATTTTTAACCACTAAGGTCAGCACCCATAGGAATGGGGCTGGACATGGAGTGTCCTAGTGTAGGGGCCAGGTTAGAAACCTGAGCTCCTTCCTTAGCTTCTTCCTGCTTCCCCTTTCCCACTCAAATGCCCTTTGAGGTGCAGCTCAGGCCTGACTTGCTCTGTGCAGGCTTCTGTATAGCCTTTCCTCTGATCAGAAATCACATCTGGGCTCAGAGAGGCTGTCTGTGGCACCCCACCCCCTCTTGTGAGGGATTAATGCAGCAGACGCTGGGAAGGATCAGCCCCCGTCCCTGTGGGGGAGGGAAAGGGGAAAGCAGAGCTTACCTTGAACAGGGCGTAGTCACAGCCAGAAGAGAGCTTGCTGGCCAACTGGATGTGACTGTACATCCTGGAGAGAGCCCCCCCCCCCAATGCTGAAAGTCAAGGCTTTTTAGGGCCTGGTTCCAGTTGGCTTCAGCCCTCCCAACTCCTCATCAGACCCCAGCTTCCCACCCACCTTCAGGTCTCCAGGCCGAAGAGTTGGGGTCCAACTCTTCATCTGTGAGAGGCCAGAATTGGCCTAAGCCCAGGTGCCAGCTTTGCATATACTGGCCTGCTACCTTGATCAGCCCTGCTTACCCAAGCCCTCAGCTCCTGTCCTCCCTTCTCCCTGGATCCTTCACAATGAGGCCTGAGCCCCTGGGGAGGGTTTATGACCTCCTGGGGCACCCCTCCAGCTATAGCCCCAGGCCTTCTCATGCTCCCTTAGGGTCTGTGGAGTACTTCTCAGGTCCTCCTCCTTTGAGCACCAGAGACATCCTCACCTCACTTTGTGGTTGAGACAGGTTGAGCGTGGGGAAGAAGCTTACCTAGTTCACAAAGCCATGGAGTGGCAGAGTTGAGGGTCAACTTTCTGCTTACCCCCTCCCCAGGCTTTCTCCCTAAGCCCTAAGAAGGCCATGCCCCAACCCTAATGCCCTCTGGGCAGCACCCACTCAGCCCCAGCCCTCACCAGTGCTGAACAGCTCCAGGGAAGGTGGGCAAGTCTGTGTAGGAGGCAAGGCTCCCCCGCAAGGAGTTAAGAGGGCTGAAGAAGCTAAAGCCTGGGGGCAGACACTCACGCCCAGAAGTCCTCCACGGTGTCAAACTTGGTGACCAGATGCAGATTGTCCTGCCAGGCCCGGCTGCGGTCATTCTTGAAGAACCACAAGGCCCACCTGGTAGGGGGTGTAGAAGGCAGCCAGGAAGAAGTAGAGAGCCTTCCATGGCCACCCCCAGCAGCAGCACCTGGGCTGACACGGAGATTCCCTCCCTTTCTTTGAGACTGAGCCTCAAGCTGTTGCCCTGGATAGAGTGCCATGGCCTCACAGCTCACAGCAACTTCCAACTCCTGGGCTTAAGCGATTTTCCTGCCTCAGCCTCCCAAGTGGCTGGGACTATGGGCACCCGCCACAATGCCTTGCTATTTTTTTTGGTTGTAGTTGTCATTGTTGTTTGGCAGGTTCAGGCTAGATTTGAACCCACCAGCTCTTGTGTATGTGGCTGGCACTTTAGCCACTTGAGCTACAGGCACTGAGCCCCCGATTCCCTCCCTTTCAAGGGCAAATTGGGAGATGGGATTTGGGGCACAGATTCCTCCCAGGTGACTAAAGTCAGTTATCCAGAAGGGCCAGGGTGGGAGTGGGGTTGTTTAACTCAGGATCTCAGATGGGTTAGGGCTGGAAGGTCCAATAGGACCCAAGGCTAAGGCCAGGTCTGGCCTCTCACAGATGAGGAGTTGGGGCCCAAGAGAGGAAGGAGTCATCCAAGACCACACCGCCAGCCAGCACGGGGACTGGCCTGAAAGCAGAGGTCCATGTTTGGCCTGCAGAGCAGAACCCAGCCTACCTGTTCTGCAGGGGGTGCAGCTTGGGCTTGACCTCTGTGGGGCCCTCAGCCTGGGCCTTACCCCCAAGAGGCAGTCTAGGAGAACTCAGAGCCTCTTTTCCCTCGGGCTCCCCCACTGTTGCTTCCTCTTCTTCCTTTTTCTTTTTCTTTACCTCTTCCTCCTCGTCCCACTTTCGGATTCCACCCTCAGCTTCACTCACCTGATCAAAGAAAGGAGTCAGGGTTGGCTGTGAGCCCTAGCCTTGGCTCTGGCTGTCCCCGAGTGGACTTACAGAGCTGTCAGTAGCCATGCTGGGCTCAAGCTCCACACAGGAGTTGGCACTGAGGGGCCCCTAGGTGTCAGCTTTTAACCCACCAGTGCCCTGCCTCCACCTGCTTAGGGCAGGTGTTAGGGAGGAGCCAGTGTAGGAAGTTGCTCAGAGGTGGAGAGGCTAATTGGGTTCCTGCCATCAGCAAGCATTTAATGAACACCTTCTATATGTAGGCCCAGGGCTGGGGACACAGCTGTGGCCAGGCAGACCTAGCACTGCACAGTGGGGGCCCAGAAAGTAGAGCATCCCACTGAGGGGAGTTCCTGAATTAAAGGACTCCCCTAAAGATAATAGAAGGCAGGCATCTATCTGGTTTCTAGAAGAATCTGAGGTTTTAAAAATGTTAATCATTTGCTACATTTAGACAAAGGGAGTTTTATATTAAAATCCACAATTTTGGCTTCTCTTAAGAATCTGTGACAGTCTAGCACCACTGGGCCACTGCTTCCCAGCTGCCCAGTCTGCTGTGGCAGAGGCTGCCCTTTAGAAGGCACACATGGCCCCACACAGCTGCCATGCTACCTCTGGCCCATCTGAGTTTTCTCTGCCTGGCATTGATAGCAAGGGGCAGTGCCACAGTCACATAGCCTAGGTGTAAGTCCTGGCCTAGCCTACCCTTACGACAGCCAACTTATGATCCTCATTGAGTCTCAGTTTCCCCATCTATAAAATGGGAACATTAATCATATGTAACTCAGAACTTTATTGTATTAATGGATATAAAACATGTAAAGCCCGTAGAACAAAGCCTGGCTGGGTACTCAATAGAAGTCAGCTGAAGGCTCCCCAGAGTAAGGACGGACGAGGAAGGGGAAGGAAGAGGGGAAGCCCTGGCTCTGGATACCCTTTCCTTGCCTTCTGATCACCCCCTTCTCTGCAGGTGCTGAAGCCTCCCAAAGTTAAGTTTTGCATCTGCCCCTTGGCCACTTTTGGGGTCCCAGACCTATAAAAGGACCTGCTCCTTCCTCATACCTGGGGTTGCCCATGACCATCTGGAGGCTGACGGTCAAATTTGTGCAACCCATACCCTTAAGCTCCTGGGATGTGTTAGGCACGGGGCTAGGCTCTGGGATGCAATGATGAACAAAACATGAGCGGCCCCTGTGTACGGGAAGTCAGACATTCATCAGATAATCTCACAAAGTTCTGTGCCATCACAAACACAAACCTGTGAATTAGGGATGGGAGAAGATAACAAAGCCCATGAGATGAACTGGGGGCTTTAGAGCAGCAGTTCTTAAGTGCATGGACCAGAATCACCTGCAGGACTTGGAGGATATCACCTGAGGATATTTGGAGTCTATCAAGTTCCCAGGTGATGCTGGTCAAGGACTCCATTATCAGAATGACTGGGTTAGAAACAGTTTACTGAAGAGGTGATATTTGGCCTGAGACCTAAAGCATGAGTGAGAAATAACTGGGTAGGTACAGGAGGGCATCTCAGGCAGTGGGGCCAGTATGTGCAAAGGTCCCGGGACAAAGGGAACATAGGGGTCTGGAGGAAAAGAAGATGGGCAAGTATGACTGAAGCCCAAAGGGGAAAGGGATAAGTCTCAGTCCCAGAGACAATGGATAGCACTGAGCACTACAAGTGGGTACACCCTGGCTCAGGAGATAAGTAGATATGTTTTTCAGCAAGTTCTCTGCACTGCCATGTAGGAAATAACCCTGTGGCTGCAAGTGTGTGTGGAAGGACATCAATTAGGATGCTGACGTAGTTGTCCAAGTGACAGATGGGGTGACAGAGAAGATAACAGATTTACGAGAAATTTAGAAGGAAAACTCCATGGTATTTGGTGGTAGAGAGGCCCTGGAGAGGTGATACAGTATCCCAGTTATCTGTTGCTATGTAACAAACCACCTCAAACTTAGTGGCTTAAAAACAATAATCATCATTTATTAGGCTTACAAATCTGCAATTTGGGCAGTGTTCAGGAGCGACAGCCCATCTCTGCTCCAGAGCAAGATCAACTGAGGTGGCTCACAGGTTGTGGCTGGAGTCCCCTGGTCACTCACACGTGAGGCAAGATACTGGCCTGAGCTGGGAGATTGGCCAGGACAACTCTGTGCGCGTGGCCTCTTCACATGGCTTCCTGGCTTCCCCACAGCATGGTAGAGCAGGGAGTCGGCTCATAGGGTCTCCCCTAGTTATCCCAATCCCAGACTCTAGGGGCTGCCCCAGGCTGGAAGATGTAGAAGGTAATAAGAAGGGGTGTAATGGTTGAGAGGGTCATTCCACCCCAGGCTCTGGGCTGAGCCTATAAGGCAGCTAAGGCCATGCCCAGTACTGGGGGGAGTCCTTTCTGCTTTTTTCTCTATCAAATCTAGATTTGAAATCTCTCTGAAAGCCTGGTCATCCTCTCGATGCTCTCTCTGTCCAAAATTCTTTGATGCTCCTCCCATTGAGAAGTAGGATTATGACCTCTGTTGTGAATTTAGGCCCTGTGGCTCTAGTAGAATGCAGTGGGGTCTGACACTGAGCCAGGTTTCAGACCTAGGCCTTAAGAAAGCGGCAGCTGCTGCTTCCCGTGTTCTCCTTGCCTCCACTCCACCCCCTACAGAATGTTCTCCACATCTCAGAGGGATCGTCTAATATGTGTCTCATCACTTACCGCCCCTAAGTAACACCCTCCAGGACACCCAGGATGTGATCCGAAGTCCAAGTTCTGAGCTTGCCAGTTCCTAGGTGACCTGGCCCTACAGCACAAGGCAGCTCCAGTCCTGCAACAGCACCTCTGGTGTGCAGTTTCTTCTGCAACTCTACATGACTGGCATCTTGTTCTTCAGGGCTTGGCTTCAATGTCGCCTTCTCAGTGGCCACTCCTATCCATGCTATCTAAAGAAGACCACTTTTCTTCATAGTGTGTCGAACTCATGACACTGTTTTATTTCGTTCTTAGCACTTAGTGCTACTCATTCCTTGATTCAGTCAGCTATTCAACAAATGCTGATCCACTGGTCACTTTGTGCCAGGCATTGTTTTAGAGTCCGGGAAGCACAGCTGTGAACAGAACTGACAGTTCTTCCTCTTTGCTTCATCTTCAGAAGGATCTAGGACTAAGCCCTGGGACTTCCTCCCTGTACTATTAACCCTTGCTATTTCATGCCTTCATCCAGTGATGGGCCATAAGTGTCAGCAGTACAGTAATGTCTGGCCCTAATGTGAAATCCAGAAGAGCATATCCACCTGCCCGCTCAACAGCTGTATCTGGATATCCAATGCACATCTCAGAGATATCACACGCAGAGCCGAATTTCTGACACCTCACCCTTAGCCCCAGGCTTGCTCTTCCCACAGTCTTCTTCATCCTTCTAATTGCTCAGTGGAAAACTCTGGAATGGTCCTGACCTCCTGTCTTTCTAACCCATCAGCCCATGCTATCTCTGGTTCTATCTTCAAAATACATCCAGGACCCAACCACTTCTCTTCATCTCCTTTGCCATGACTCTAGGCCAGTCACCTTGCCTGAACTGGTCCCCAGGTGTCACCCTTGTCCAAGAATAGTCTACTTCCTACAGAGCAGCTGGTGAAATGAAAGTTGGATCTTGTTGCTACTTTGCTCAACAGTACTAGGGTCTACAAGGCCCCATTGTTCCTCTGGCCCTCTTTCCCCTCCCCCGACAAGCCCGCTCCAGCCACACTGGCCTTCAGTCATGTAGGTCTTCCAGTGTCCTGCCCCTCCTGCCTCAGGACAGCCCACTGGCTGTCCCTGGCTTCCTCACCTCAGAAGAGGCCTCGTTGTGTCATATTATACTTTCTACCCTCAGCCCCACCACAGCAATTCCTGTCACCCCATTCAGTTGGTTAACAACTGGTGAATCTAGGTGAAGGTTATTCACGTGTTCATTGTACCATTTCAACTTTTAGTTTGAAACTTTTTTAAATAATAAAATTAGGGGGAAAATAAATAGTAATAGAACAGAGATGCTAGTGGCTCACTCAGTAACCTTTCTTACAGTTTTATTCTGGGAAATCATATACCCAGCTAAATGACCAGACTTTTCTACCTTCTGAAACTAGGGGAAGCCATGAAGAGAGAAACGCAAGCTATTGCCTTCTGGGGAAATTCCTTAAGAAAGAGACAGACAACTGGCCTTTACCCTGTTTCTCCCCCTCCTCCTGAGGTCTGTCTGCATAGACATGATGACTGCAGCTGCAGCAGCCATCTTGGACTATTGAGTGAGTTTGAAGATGAACTTCCTATGCTAAAAATGGTACATCAAAAAGGTAGGAGTCAGGGTTCCTGATGGCTGTGAGGTCATCTCGCCAGCAGTAGACAGCTTACCTGTATCACTGGACTTTTTTGAATGAAAGAATAAATGCCTGCTTTGCCTAACCTGTACTGGCAGCCAAATGAACTTGACTCAGAATTTAACCTATTTTCTATTACCTCGGCACTTTGGACTTTTCCACCTGCCAGATCCTCTCGTAGGAATGCTCACCACCACTTGTAAGGTCTTTCTCCTCTGTTAAAACCTCACTTAAATGACACTTTCTCCTGGAAGCTTTCCCTTGATGCCTTTTTCCTCTTTAAGGCCCAATAGAGCACTTACTGCCAACTGAGGACTCTTCACCATTCACCTCCTCTGGCCTAACAGTTATCCCTGTGGCTTCTAGGTGTCTGTGCTACCACTCTCTCCAGTTTCTCCTCCTTTCTGTCTGCCTTCGCAGTCCTTCCCCCATGTTCCTCTGCCTCCAGCCACCCCTCAAAATTCTGTCCTGGGTCCTCTCTTCACTCTCCACGTACTCCTGAATAATTGCACCCATCCCTATGGCTCTATCCCCCTCTCTCTGCTAATGACATAAAACCCAGTAGTGCTGATCTGGCTTGGCCTGCCTCATGAAAACGATTGTTAAAGTTTCAAGAATTGCACAAACCAGTTGTTAAGGTTATTATTAAAAATTCAATCTGGCTGGGCACGGTGGCTCATGCCTGTAATGACAATATTTTGGGAGGCTAAGGTGGTAGGATCATGTGCAGCTAGGCGTAGGAGGCCAGCCTGGGAAACTGGTGATACTCCGTCTCTACAAAAAAATAGATAAAAATCAGCCAGGTGTAGTGGTACATACCTGTGGTCCCAGCTACTCAGGAGGCTGAAGTGAGAGGATCAATTAAGCCTTAGAATTGGAGGTTGCAAGAGCTATAATTGTGCCACTGCACTCCAACCTGAGAGACAGGGTGAAACCCTGCCTTGAAAGAACAAAACAAAACAAACAAACAAAAAAACCCCAAAGGTGATAAATACTGAAAATGTATAACTTCTTAATTATTTTACTATTGGCTCGGCGCCTGTGGCTCAGCAGGCTAAGGCGCCAGCCACGTACACCTGAGCTGGTGGGTTCAAATCCAGCCCGGGCCCGCCAAACAATAATGACGGCTGCAATCCAAAAAATGGCCGGGCGTTGTGGCGGGCGCCTGTAGTCCCAGCTACTTGGGAGGCAGAGGCAAGAGACTCGCTTGAGCCCAGGAATTGGAGGTTGCTGTGAGCTGTGATGCCACGGCCCTCTATCCAGGGTGACAGCTTGAGGCTCTGCCTCAAAAAAAAAAAAAA
>CAUYRH010138342.1:0-10447 GCA_963574655.1 Perodicticus potto
GAAAGATGGTGACTTTTCCTCTTTCATATTTACATGGATGGAGCTGAATCAGGTTCTCCTTAGCAAAGTGTCTCTAGAATGGAAGAAAAAGTATCCAATGTATACATCCCTAATATGAGGCAAATTTATATCTTTCAAGTGAAGGCTACAACCCATTTATTGCACAAGAAGATAGGGAATGGGGAGAGGGAGAGAAGGGGAGGGAGAGGGTGGAGGGAGAGAGGATAAAGGGTGGGATCACACCTGTGGTGCATATTTGAAGGGTTAGGCAAAAACTTCTAAATACGGATCAAAAATGTTCTCACATAGTAATGAGAAAGTCTCTTGAATGTTATCACAATCAGGTTGATGAAAATATCTCTGAGTGTATCTGAAGCCCGCACACTGTACCCCGTGATTGAATTATTGTACACAGCTATGATTCAATAAAAAAAAAGATTCAGCCACCTTAAAAAATATATATATTATTCTTGTATATATATAGAAATACATATCTATATGTATGAGGTAGATGTCAACTTTAGTAAGAATACATTTATAATGCAATATACTTTCTCCACACCAGTTAGCGATGTGAGTGGTTCCCAGGCTTATACCTGATTCACAGTTTACATTGTTACCATGATAACCACTCTACCTGGCCAGTTGCCATTTTTGAGTTTCTATAAAAGATTTTTGTCCGAAATGTTGCCCCACTTCGGGTGCACTGTTCCAGACGGCACACCTATCCGACCTCCAATCTCGGTGCAGGAGTCCACGCTTCACAAATCTTTACATTCTCCTCTCGTGTTCTCCCGGGAGCTGGCAACTGCAATCGTCTGTGGGGGAGGGGCTGCCGTTGCTCAGGCCGGTGCCACGTCCACACCTGCAGTGTGTGGAGAACTCTTCCCCAATTTTCGTGGCTTAGAGTCTCTCCTTTGAGCCCCAGTTCCCCATGCAGCCTGAACAGCCAGACCTCTCTGGTATTCCCCACCAGGGATGGTATAGACTATTCAATTACTCCTGATGTTCTGGGATAAGATGTCCACCATTTCAAAAGTTCAAAATGTCCATTTCCCAGGTGGGATCCCCTCCCCTCAATTTTCTCTTTGGCTGCCCAGCCCTCCATGGATCTGAGTGGAAGCCCTTTCTGGACATCAAACTCTGCTTAGGAATCCACACTTCACTGGAATCTTCATCAAGTAGATTTTGTGAATTGTGAACTGCTGTCCTCTGTGAGGGAGGGGCCCGCTTCTGGCCAGCACGGCCAGGCAGGGGAAAAACTCTACAGTCCGTGGTTTTGAATTTCACCTCAAACACAGCAATCCGCCAATTTGTTGCACATCTCCAGCTGTCTATCCACTCCAATAATCCATGTGGGGAAAGATCCAGAGCCCCCTCCCTCTCATCTGATGACTTGGGAAAGAAGGGTTACATGTCCATCCTGACCGCCATCATGCTCCTCTGCATCTTTTTTTAATGCTGCATAGTATTCCATGGTATACATATTCCACAATTCATTGATTCATTCATGGGTTGATGGGCAATTGGGCTTCCTCTAAGGCTTGACAATTATGAATTGAGCTACAATGAACAAGCTGGTGCATATATTTTTGTTGCTGATTGATTTTTGGTCTTTTGGATATACACCTAGTAGAGGAATTGCAGGATCTAATGGGAGGTGTATGGGTGTGTGTGTGTGTGTGTGTATACATATATATGTTAGAGACAGAGTCTCACTTTGTCACCCTTGGTAGAGTGCCATGGCATCACAGCTCACATCAATCTCCAGCTCTTGGGCTTAGGTGATTCTCTTGCCTCAGCCTCCTGGATAGCTGGGACTACAGGTGCCTGCTACAATGTCTGGCTATTTTTGTTGTTGTTGTTGCAGTTTGGCTGGGGTCAGGTTTGAACCTGCCTCCCTTGGTATATGGGGCTGGTGCCCTACTCACTGAGGCACAAGTGCCACCTGGGATGTCTATATTTAGATGTAATGTACTAGTTTGCATTCCCACCAGCAGTGAATAAGTGTTCCCTTTTCTCCACATCCATGTCAACATCTGTAGTTTGGGGATTTTGTGATGTGGGCTACTCTTACTGGAATTAGATGATATCTCAAAATGATTTTGGTTTGCATTTCTTTCATGATTAAAGATGATGAGCATTTTTTTCATGTGTCTGTAGACCTTGTGCCTGTCTTTATTAGAGAAACTTCTGTTCATGTCTCTCACCCACAATGAAAAGGGATAACTTGTTATTTTCTTATTAATAAGTTTCAGTTCTCTGTGGATTCTGGTTATTAGACCTTTGTCAAAAATATAACCTGTAGGGCAGTGCCTGTGGCTCAGTGAGTAGAGCCCCAGCCCCATATGCCAGAGGTGGTGGGTTCAAACCCAGCCCTGGCCAAAAACTGCAAAACAAACAAACAACAACAAAAAATATAACCTGCAAAAATACTCTCCTATTCTGAGGGCTGTCTTGGCAGTACAGAAACCTTTTTGTTTGATCATATCCCAGTAATTTATTTTTGATTTTGCTTCAATTGCCCAGGGGTCCTCCTCATAAAGTATTCTCCAAGGCCAATTTGTTCAAGTGTCCCCCCTGCATTCAGTCCAAGAATGTTTATAGTTTCATGTCTTATGTTTAAGTCCTTTAAGCAGTGAGAGTCTTTTTTTTTTGTTAGAGGAGAAAAGTGTGTATCCTGTTTCAGTCTTCTACAAATCAACAGCTTATTTACCCAGCATCATTTTTTAAATAGGGAATATTTTCACCAATTTTTATATTTCATAGGCTTACCAAATATCAAATGATGATAAGTGTTTGGATTCGTCTCTTGGTTTTCAATTCTATTCCATACTTCTACCTCTCTGTTTTTGTGCAAGTTCCATGCTGTTTTGATCACGATAGATTTATAGTATAAATCTGAAGTCTGATAGTGTGATACCTCCTGATTTTTTTTTTTTTTTTTTCTGATTAATGTTTTGGGCATACAAGTTTTTTTTTTTTTTTTTTTTTTTTTTTGCTTACATATAAAATGAAGTACCAATTTTTTCAGATCTTTAAAGTATGTCAGAGGTAGTGTATTAGGGATTGCATGAGATCTGTGGATTGGGTGGCAGAGCATTATGGCTGAAGGGATAGATGTTTAGCTCAGCCCTCCCAGAACAACAGGTGAGAGTGAATAGGCTAGACCATTCTTGGCATAGAATGTTAGTGTAGACAGGCAGTTTGGGGTGTGCAGTGAAGTGGTGGATTGATGGACTTGGAGTGTATTCCAGAGCTGTGGATTCTGCCAGAGAAATTTCTGCAGCACTGCTAAAGCAGTGACTGGTGGCCGGTGACAGGGGCCACCAGCCCCTCTCCTATGGAGGACTTCAACTCCCAGTTTGTGGGTAAACTAGGTGTTGTGTGGAAATATTGGTAAAGTGTGCACTCCTGAGAAGAATTTAGTGGCCAGAAAGCTGAGCAGTTTGGACCAGCACCACTGAGGCTAGGCAGCTGGGGACAAAATCAGGGGAAAAGGATCCTGCTTAGGAAGCAGACATATTTTGAACTTTTGGAAACAGCAAATGCCACAGTCACCTTTTCCCAAAAGCCAGGTGTGGTGATTTAAGTCTAAAATGCGGGCAGCCATCCTGCACCCAAAACTGGTCCAGGATACCCCGCACTTAATGGGAACTGTGGCAGGGATTCTTTGCAAAACTTGCCTGTGAAGATTTTATGAGATCCATAAAATCAACAGTTCAGCAGGGTCTAGGAGGTGGATCATGATGGTGGAATGGATGGTGGATAGGATAGATGTTTAGCTCAGCTCTCCCAGAACAATTTTTTTGTTTGTTTATTTGTTAATTTTGTTTCAATGTGTCTTGAGTTATGCTAAGTCCTCAGGTTGGCTATTTTACCTAACTCCAATTTTAACATTAAATAAGAACAAGGGGGAATGGTGGATGATGACTGACTGGAGCCAGCTTTCAATAGAAACTCCAGTCCAGAGGGAGAGATAATAAACTCCAGTCCAGAGTCAGAAAGAACACAACAAAGCCAAATGGTGGGAGCCGAGCTGAGAGAAGAGATAGGTAATTGCACGTCTTCTCTGTTGAGTCAAGCTGTGACTCCAAGGAAAGAAATTTCAGGTACTGAACTCAGCCAAAAGAGGATGTGTGTCCATCCCCTCCCCAAAGAGAGTTGCTTGCTTGCTGTGGGATCTCTATTAGTAGAATGGTGACCTGACGTTCTCTCTCACCCCACCAGAGTGACTTGCTGGAACCTGGGACTCCTTCTCCAGAGAGTGGCTGTTAGGAGCCTAGGAATTCCCTTGTTTGGCAGGAAGTTTGAACAAATATTTTCCCTGCCACCTTGAACTTCCGGTGTACCCTTGCCATCTTGCCTTGTGTTCTTGAAGTCCAACCCCAGCAGAGACAAGAATGTCCACACATTTTGGCTAGGGCTGGGCATTTCATAGATGGTGGCAGCTCAACTACACTGTATCTGTTAATCCAGTAACAGTGAGGAAAGACACAGAGGGGAAGGTGACTGGCCTGGCTCTGAGAACGTGTATATAAGTGGCTGTTGGAGGCTTGGATCTCCATGTGATTGGTGGAGACTTGAGAATTGTAGAGGTGTGTGAACCCAAGTAGAGTCACCTCCCACCCAACATCAACATAAATAGAGTGATACTGCTAGTATCTGCTTTTGGAAAGTCACCTCCCCAACTCTGTGGTCTTCAAGAGGGATCCAGACCTTGCCCTATAGGGATACCAGAGCTCCAGAACAGCAGTGGCAGATGGGCTATGGCTGAGGGAAAAATACATTTGCTGTCTGGATATCCTCAGGTTTAGATTGAGCTCAGGTGGAACATTCCCCAGTTGCCATTGAGTATCTGAAGCAAACAGGCATCAGCTCCCCCTGCAGGTTGTTGGAAGAGGTTAGTGTTCAAGAAGAGGAGGCATTGACTTTACTTTGACTCTGGCAGGTACAAAGCAATGGCATGATTTCTTATTGGAGAGAACTGGGTCACAGAAATTGGGTTAACAGAGACTGGCAGTGGGTTTACCAGAGACTAGGGTTACCAGGGTCCAGTGCTGAAGAGGGAGAAAAGTGGGGGAAAGAGGCATCAGCCACCTTTTTCCAAACCTTCTACTGGATGGGCCTTTTTGACTCCCAGGAACACCAGACTGAGCCACACTTTAGCAAACAGTAGACTCTTGCTATTTAGTTACTGGAGACGTTTTGAACTCTCCAGCTAGGGAGTGGGTGCTGATTGGGACAATTGGTTTGGAACTATTGAACTGACAAAATCAACCAAGGATCCTCCAAGTTAGTACCCTGGTTCTCTTGTAGCGGGAATGATTGATTTTTGTCTTCCAGTTGTCACCTGTTGTAGATGGGATGTCTTCTTTGCTTGTATTTCTCTACAACTGAATCATCAACCCAGAGTCACTGATTCACTAGGATTGGACAGAGATCAACTGAATAAAAGGCAGAGCCACTTAGCCTCACCATACCAATCAGTTCTCCAGATTCTCAGGCTGTAGTACTGTATGGGTTCTTTGCAAATCTGTAGAGGAAAAGCTTAAGTTACCTGTCCCAGCTATTTGGTAAAGGCCTGCCAAATACAAACCCAGAAGCCCCTAATCCAATTTCACCTTACCTACTCATCCAGCCAAATGATGAAAATCAATCATGGCAGAAAATCAGGAGAATAACTCTGGCAATATGAATTATCAGAACATATAAAATCCCCCATGGAATTGCAAACCAGCCAGAGCAGAGGACACCATTCATAAACAGTTGGCTGAGATGTTAGATATTGAATTTAGAATTTGGATTACAAATAAGATTAACAGAATGGAAGTAAAGTTGGAATTACAAATTCTAGGAATAATTACCAAATCGTCCCAAGGATTCAATGAATACCGAGACAAAATTACCAATGATTTTGACACATTGAGGAAAGAATTTGCAGTCTTCCAAGTTATGAGAAATTCACTAGAATCCCTCAGTAACAGAAAGGAGCAGGACTAAAAAAAGATTCCTGACATCAAAGACAAAGCTTTTGAATGCTCCCAAACACACAAAAAAGGAAGGGAAGTAGAGAGAAAAAAGTGATCATTCTCTCAGAAAGCTCTGGGATAATTCCAGGAAAATCAACACTCTCCTCATAGGAATCCCTGAAGGAAATGAGGTTGCTTCTAAAGGTACAGATGCTCTTCTGAAAGAGATAATTGAGGAGAACTTCCCAAACATCACAAGAGATGCTAAAATTCAGATAGCAGACAGTTTCAGAACCCCAGAATGACTCAACCCTAATAAAGTGTCTTCCAGACATATTATAATTAACTTCACCAAAGTTAATATGAAGGAGAAAATACTGCAAGCAGCCAGACATAAGAAAACCATAACCTACACGAGGAAGAATATTAGAATGACTGCAGATCCCTCTGCTGAACCATTAGAAGCTATAAGAGGATGATCATCTACCTTATACCTTCTAAAATGAAACAATATTTAACCCAGGATCCTATATCCCACTAAACCGAGTTTATTTTATGATGGAGAAATTAAATACTTTAATGATGTTCACATGTGGAAGAAATTTACCATAACTAAACCAGCTCTCCAGGATAGTCTCAGACTCATCCTCCACAATGACCACCACAATGATTTATGACCAAAGTAAACTCACTTAGAAATTTATGATCAAACCCAGCTTCAGCAGTGGTGATAGGATTAAAAATGTCCATTGGACTTTTGAAAATTCAACACCCAAATAACAACAGGCTTAACAGTACTCTCAATTAATGTGAATGGCTTTACTTGCCCTATAAAAAGGCACGGGTTGTTGACTGGGTAAAAAACCTAAGGCCAGTTATCTTCTACATACAAGAATCTCACCTTACCTTAAAAGAAAATATAGACTTGGTGTGAAGGTATGGTCATCCATAATTCAGGCAAAAGGCAATCAGAAAAAATCAGGTGTTGCAATTTTATTTGGAGATTCAGTGGGCTTGAAACCAACAAAAGTAAGGAAACAGAAGGATGGTCACTTCATATTTGTTAAGGAAAACAATCAACATGATGAGATTTCAATTATTAATATTTATGCATCCAACTAGAATTCTCCTCAATTTATAAGAGAGACTCTAACTGACATGAGCAACTTTATTTCCTCCAGCACTAAGATTTCTGGAGATTTTATATTATTTTATTATTTTATTTTTATCGTTAAATCACAGCTGTTTACATTAGTGCAATCGAGGGGTACAATGTGCTGGTTTCAGATACAATGTGAACTATTTTCATCAAACTGATTATCATAGCACTAATGGCATTTTCTTACTTATTGTATGAAGACATTTCTATTCTGCATTTAGTAAGGTTCGCCTATACCCTTCTAAGATGCACTGTAGGTGTGGCCCCACCAATTACCCTCCCTCCACCCTCAACCCCAGGCCTCCCCTGCCCTCCCTTGCCCCTTTCCTCATATTCTTATTCTGTAGTTGGATTATAGCCTTCATATGAAAGCTATAAATTAGCTTCATAGTAGGACTGAGTACATTGTATACTTTTTTCTTCCATTCTTGAGATACTTTGCTAAGAAGAATATGCTCCAGCTCCATCCATGTAAACATAAAAGAGGTAAAGTCGCCATCTTTCTTTAAGGCTGAATAATATTACATGGTATACATGTACCACAATTTATTAATCCATTCGTGGGTTGATGGGCACTTGGGCTTCTTGTATGACTTAGCAATTATGAATTGGGCTGCAATGAACATTCTGGTAAAGATGTCTTTGTTAAAATGTGATTTGTGGTCTTCTGGGTATACACCTAGTAAAGGAATTATAGCATTGAATGGCAGGTTAATTTTTAGATCTCTAAGTATTCTCCAAACATCCTTCCAAAAGGAACGTATTAGTGTGCATTCCTACCAGCAGGGTAGAAGTGTTCCCTTTTCTCCACATCCACGCCAACATCTCTGGTTTTGGCATTTTGTCATGTAGGCTAGTCTTACTGGAGTTAGGTGATATCTCAAAGTAGTTTTGATTTGCATTTCTCCGATGATTAAGGATGGTGAGCCTTTTTTTCATGTGTCTGTAGGTCATAGTCTCTCTTCTTTAGAGAAGTTTCTCTTCAAGTCCTTTGCCCATCCTGAGATGGGATCACTATTTCTTTTCTTGATAATATGTTTCGGTTCTCTGTGGATTCTGGTAATTAAACTTTTGTCAGAGGGATAACCTGCAAATATTTTCGCCCATTCTGAGGGCTTTCTGCTTGCTATTTTTACTATGTCCTTGGTTCTACAGAAGCTTTTTAGTTTGATCAGGTCCCAGTAGTGTATTTTTGATACTGCTTCAATTGCCTGGGGAGTCCACCTCATAAAATATTCACCCAAGCCAATTCCTTCAAGAGTTTTCCTTCCACTTTCTTCTAGAATTTTTATAGTTTCATGGCTTAGGTTTAATTCTTTAATCCAGTGAGATTCTATCTTATTTAATGGTGAGAGGTGTGGGTCCAGTTTCAGTCTTCAACAGGTCACTAGCCAGTCACTCAGTACCATTTGTTAAATAGGGAGTCTTTTCCCCACTGAATGTTTTTAATTGGCTTGTCAAGGATCAAATAGCAGTAAGTAGCTGGGTTCATCTCATGGTTCTCTATTCTGTTCCAAACATCTACCTTTCTGTTTTTGTGCAAGTACCATGCTGTTTTGATAACTAATGATGTATAGTACAGTGTCTGTTCTGGTAGCATGATTCCTCCTGCTTTGTTTTAATTTCTGAGTAACGTCCTGGCTATTCGAGGTTTTTTATGATTCCATATAAAATAAAGTATTATTTTTTCAAGATCTTTAAAATATGACAATGGAGCTTTAATGGGAATTGCATTAAAATTATATATTGTTTTGTTTAGTAGAGACATTTTAACAATGTTGATTCTTCCCTGCCATGAAAATGATATGTTTTTCCATTTGTTAACATTTTCAGCTATTTCTTTCCTTAAGGTTTCATAGTTCTATTTATAGACATCTTTCACATCCTTTGTAGGCAAACTCCCAAATATTTCATTTTCTTTGGCACTACTGTGAAAGGAATATAGTCCTTGACTGTTTTTTCAGCTTGGCTATTGTTGACATATATAAAGGCTACAGATTTATGGGTGTTGATTTTGTATCCTGAGACATTGCTATAATCCCTGACCACTTCTAAAAGTTTTGTAGTCCAATCCCTGGTGTTTTCCATATATACAATCATATCATGTCTAAAGATGATCTCAGAGATCAAAGTTTGATCTCTTATAACCCTATGTGGATACCCTTGATCGCCTTTTCTTCCCTAATTGCAATGGCTAAAACTTCCATTACAATGTTGAAGAGCAGCGGAGATTATGGGCAACCTTTCCTATTTCCTGATCTAAGTGGGAATGGTTTCAATTTAACTCCATTCAATAGGATATTGGCTGTGGGTTTGCTGTAGATGGCCTCTATTAGTTTGAGAAATGTCCCTTCTATACCAATTTTCTTAAGTGTTCTGATCATGAAGGGATGGTGGACCAAAAGCTTTTTCTGCATCAATTGAGAGAATTATATGGTCTTTATTTTTTAATTTATTTATGTGCTGAATCATATTTATAGATTTTCATATATTTTACCAGCCTTCAGACCCTGGGATAAAACCCACTTTGTCATGGTTTATAATTTGTTTGATGTGTTAATGGATTCTGTTTGTTAGTATCTTATTGAATATTTTTGCATCAATATTCATTAGTGATATTGGTCTATAATTTTCTTTTCTTGTGGGTATTTTCATGGTTTGGGGATCAAGGTAATGTTTGCTTCATAGAATGTGTTGGGTAGTATTCCATCTTTTTCTACACTTTGGAAAAGGTTGAATAATATAGGTAGTAGTTCCTCTTTAAAGGTTTGGTAGAATTCTGATGTGAAGCCATCTGGTCCCAGGCTTTTCCTTTTAGGGAGATTTTGTATAGTTGATGCTATTTCATAACTTGATATTGGCCTGTTCAACATTTTCACTTCGTTCTGGCTAAGTCTTTTTGGGTGGTGTGCTTCCAAGTATTGGTCAATTTCCTTCAGATTGTCATATTTCTGAGAGTAAAGTTTCTTGTGATATTTGTTATGGATTTTTTAAATTTTGAGGAGTCTGTTGTTATTTTGTCTTTATCATTTCTGATTGATGAAATTAGAGATTTTACTCTTTTTTTTCCTGGCCAGGTTAGCCAAAGGTTGATCTATTTTATTTAACTTTTCGAAAAAGCAACTTTTTGATTTATTGATCTGTTGTATAATTCTTTTGTTTTCAATTTCAATTTATTCTGCTCTAATGTTGGTTATTTCTTTTCTTCTGCTGGTTTTGGGGTTGGAATGTTCTCCCTTTTCCAGTTGATTGAGGTGTCCCGTTAAGTTGTTAACTTCCTCTCTTTCCGTTCTCTCAAGGAAGGCTTGCAGTGGTA
>CAUYRH010138346.1:0-27959 GCA_963574655.1 Perodicticus potto
AATTTGTAACTTCCTGGAACTTGGAAATTTCCAAGTTCTGTGAAATCCTATAGTTCTGTGGGGGCTGGACTAGCATCTCCCGCTTGATTCAAACTGGCCAATGAGAAGGGTACCTGTGGGGTGGAACTTCTTGACTGTCAATAAAAAGGGAAAGATCAAGCTAGATGGGGAGTGCTGCCATTTGGAATTCTTCTATGCCATAAGCTCCCAGCTGGTGAATAAAGCCCTTCCTCTTATAAACGTGGTGTTTGGGTGCTCTTTCTCTCCGTTGGGCCTTGTCTCCCTGCAACACATTTACACAGACAAGCCACTCAAGCATTATTTTTAAAACAAAATTGATTCAGAATATCATACACCTTATCTGTATCCATTGTTACTGGTGGCTACTCAAAAATGGCATCTTTGCTTCCCTCAGGCCACTTTCATCTGATTCAGAACATGTCAAGAGTAGCTATATTTGTTAGATGATGACATGAAAGTTTTTTTTTTTTTTATTAAGTCAAATACACATAGATCATGAATACATTTATGCGTATGTGGAGTACAATGTGTTGGGTTTTTTATACAATCTGACGTGGTTACATCAAACCAATCAACATAGCTTTCGCCTCATTTAATTGGTTAAAAATTGACTCACTGGATAAAAGACTTAATCCTAAAACATGAAAATTTTTTTTAGCTTACCACTTCTCCACTTATTTTTAACACTTAAAATGCTGTTTTCCACAACAACAGTATCAAAGCAATGTTGCCCTGTGATGATCTTTCAACCCTTGTTTCGATTTGTTAGGCCAATAAAACTGTCATCCTCTTTCTAACCTTTCTCTTTACAGCAGTGACTGTTCGTTAATTGTGGGGAAGCTGTTAGGTGCACTGTTGGTGGGCTGGGTTCTCACAAGTATGCAATTTCATAGGGAAAGCATATTTGGGTATTTCTCCTTACATTTTTAAAAAATTGTCTTCTTTTAAGTAAGAGAAAAAGAAGTAGCTAAACATGTGGCTGATGTGATTAAAAAATTAAAAATCAGTTGCCCTGCCTTAAAAAAGGCATACATTTATTTAAACTAAGAGTTAAATTTCTATTTTGACTAAATGTAATTTTGTGAGCAAAGCATTTTCTAACACATATGCATACTTTTATAATTCATATGTTGGCCTTAACTTCTTCAATTTCAGTAAGTAAAGATGAGTAACTGTTTTACAAAATATCATTCCACTCTAAAATGATATTAATGTAAAACAGGGTTTTCCAGCCTTGGCACTATTTACATTTACAGTCAGATCACTCTTGCCTGAGAAAGGCTGTCTTGTATATGGTAGGATGTTTGCAGCACCCCTGTCCATGATGTTAGTAGGAGCCCCCAAGTTGTAACAATCAAAAATGTCTCCTGTCTATCAAATAATCCCTGATGGGAGGGATAAGGACAATTAATTCAAATGTAACAAAACTGATGTTGTTTGATTATAACAATTGACTGAGCAACCTAATGAAGAGGATGTAGTTTTGGCTTATTTTGCTTTCATTCTTCTGTTGCTTCCTCTCTCCCTTTTCCGTCCTTCTTTTCTCTTTTACTTTCCTTCCATCCCTTTCTCCTCTCTTCCTTCCTTTTTAACCTCCTTCTTCCCTTCCTTCCTTACTTTTGTCTTCCATTCCTTTTATTCTCTCTCCCTTCCTTTTTTCATATTTTGCTGCCATAGTTAAACCTTTATTGGATAAAAATTATGCACAGAAGTCCAATTTGGAAAATTTTACATGGAATTCCAGTGTGCAAAAGTGTAACAAAGGGGCTTCTCCTTGAAATGGTGTGATCCTGAGATCTGATGTTTTTATATTGTGTATTTTGTGATGTTTTAAGAGTTTATAAAGCTTGCTGGGCAGAGATAGACTGCCCTGTCAGAGCTAGCCCTTTCTTAGGGCCATCACTCATAAATAAATGCACCAATTCGTAGTCTATATCTCTAATCACCCCTTTATCTGATACTCACACACCAAGAACGTATTTCTGTTGCTGTATGTCATCCCCAGGTCAGGCGCCATGTAACCAGAGGTCACCTCTATATCCCTGAAAGCCTGTCAGAATCATGCTAACTAGCCAGTCCTAAACTAGTCTTCCCCATCTTGCTTTTCCTATGGAAATCCCAACAATAGCTCTGAATTAGACTTTCCCCTGGCTGTTGCCTTCTGTCAGCTGACCAAAACCTGGTGCTTTCCTTATCGTTCTGCATTGCATTGAGTGAGCCTGTTCTGGACCTGTGAGTGTAATAAACTTTCCTTCAAGCCTTGGTCTCATTTCCTCCCATGTCCAAAACAACAGCATATAGCATCCAACCTTCACATTCTTAAAATGCTTACCCTCTCAACTCTACTTTATCTTTCAGATATCTATTCCAGTGACTACTGAGCTGGTACTGCCTACCTGGGCTTCCTAAAGCCTCATAGTGAATTGAGGTAGGTACTATGGTCCCAAGATGACACATAAGGACTCAAAAACTTAGCTTTTAAGTGATTGCCCACATTGACATGTTGTTTCTTTCCATTGTAGTATACCTTCTCAATTTTTTTTTTTTGCAGTTTTTGGCCAGGACGGGGTTTGAACCTGCCACCTCTGGCATATGGGGCTGGCGCCCTACTGTGCTGCCCTCTCAAATTGAATCTCAAAGATGAACCACTATACTAAATGTATGTTACACATCTGCACCAATATTAAAGATCAAACGTTGCCATCATTTGTTTTACGGTTGTCTTCGACCTCATCCATCTAAGTTCACCTTGCCTTTTGTTTGCTTCTCCACAGGCAATTGCCTTTAAACTGAAATATTAATCACAAGGTACCATTTTTGGTCAGAATCCCATGATGACATCTCATCACCAACCACATACAAGTTAAGCTCCTTAATGTGGGGTTCTCCTAGATACAGGTTCTGCCTACTTCCACGTATTTATACCATGTATCTCACCCTAGAATCTCTCTGATAGGTGCCTTCATATCTGCTTAGAAGAAAACTCCCTGCTAGCTAATTCATTTTGATGCTTTACAACTCACATTTTTTGAATGTTGTTAAAATCTTTCCTAATAACTCCCTACCCTTAATTCTGTATTGTATACTTTCCTATTCCAACTACCTTTTAATATTTTATATCTTTTTTTTTTTTTGCAGTTTTTGGTCGGGGACGGGTTTGAACCCGCCACCTCTGGTATATGGGGCCAGCGCCCTACTCCTATGAGCCACAGGCGCCTCCCACAATTTATATCTCTTTATTATTACTCTTAGTACACAGTGATAGGTACACAGGTGTATAGTTTATTTTATAATCAATGCTTTAGAGCAGTGGTTCTCAACCTTCCTAATGCCACAAACCTTTACTACAGTTCCTTTGGGTCGCAGCCCACAAGTTGAGAACCGCTGCTTTCGAGCGATCAATATAGAGGTCATTGTGTAAATTCTTATTGAGTAAATGGATTAATTTCATCTTAATATCTTTGAGTTACTAGGTTACATTTTCATAATGATACTGCAAAAACCAATTATCTTTTAAAATAGGACAGTCTCCCTACCTTGCCTATAAACCTCTATGACAAATCTCCAGATGAGAAAACAGGGAAAGCTCTGTAGGAATATGCCACCTCTTTTGAAAAACAATTAAAAGATACATGTTTTTCTTGCTGATTGCCCACAGGCAGAATCGTCTTTGAGGATAAAGGAGGGGGTAAGATTTTTCAGGAAATTTTAGTAACAGTAAGAAATAGGGCTCATTAACTTTTTGAGTGGAAGGAAAAATAGTTTAGCTTGAAGTTTCCAATTTAGGTAAATATGTTAAGCCAACTGGAAGGCACATGTGCTTTATTCTCTGAAAGTACATGAATTGGTGAAGGGAAATTGGATGGAAGTGAGGGAGTCAAATGGTTTATAGAAAGCATAGATTTAGGAGATCTTGTTGGATTCTTACAAAACCTACAATGATTAATTGTATATACATGCTTAGATGGTCCTTAGTTATGATTACAACAAGAAAGGTTTGCAGTCAGGCAGGCAAAGGTTCAAAGTGGTATTTTTTTTGATAGCTTATGATTACCCCGGGGCATATACTGTGTCCTGTGAGTCCCCAGTGACTCCTGTCACTTCCCACTCACATTTCTTAGAACTCTTATTTTTTATTTCCTCCCCAATGTGGTCCGAAGTCTACATTGGAATCTCAAAGAGAAACTATGCCACGCCTTACCCAGGTAAACTTTTTTCTTTTTCTCTGGAAATGAAATCCATACTCTCACTTGATTATTCCTGTAAATTAGCCCAAATGTCATTCATCAGGGATAAATGCTAATCTATTCTCAGAAGGCACTTTAGCGGAGATGGCTGAAGCCCAGCATGCACACAGCATCCAACGGTGATGTAGTGTGTCACCCATTATACAATGAGTCACCCAAATCCTCTGCCTTTGCAAATGCCTTCCTTCTTAAAAATTATGATTTCCAAAATTATTCTTTCTTTCTCTGCTTACTACTCTCCAGGTCTCAGCATTCTCCTGCCACTCCTCCTTGAGGTAACAGCAAAAACCTTGCCTCTCCCAACTGGGTTATGTTTGAACTTAATTAAAGTTGTAATGCTATTGGAAATTTGGGACTGCACTGCATTTCAGTACATGGTACTATAAAGTGGAATTATTCTACCTGCTTTACAAATGATGGGAGCAAGTAGTAGTACAGCGCAGTGTTTGCCCTTAGCTACTTGCCAAAATAACCTGCACAACTGGATAAAGAATGATCCAAGATTAGAGAACTATTAGGCCTTGCCATTTGGGATACTCAGCAAGGATCTAGCAGGGCTGTTCACGGCCCAAGGAAGCCCACTGCTCTCAATGATCCATAGAACTATTCACAGACCGTAGAGCATACAGAGGGTAAAGAACAGGAAGGCCCTTTAAATCCAGGCAGGTCTGACCATAAAGTCTCTGCTCTTTCAGCCCCATCATACTGAATTCAGTTCAGACTCCCTGAAGCACATTCATACTTGCTCCATGGAGCCCCACTGCAGCCATTCACGTTCCACTGTTTACACCGTGTCCTCCTAAATCTGCCTGCACGCTTTCTATTTCCTTCTCATCCTAATTATATTTAATACCCTAACTATGTTTTATATCAAATGTACCCTCAATATCTGTATAGTCAATATAGCCATCAGCTATGCCAATCATATAAAAAAAGTCCTGTCTCATCCTTGTGCTTTGAAATCATTTTTTTATATCAGATGCTATAGAAAGAATACAATAGCAAGAATTAGTTACAAAAGTGTTTGGGGGACTGGAAGAGTTGGGAGTCAGGAAGGACGGGACTGAGCTTTTTTAAATTGAGGCCATTTCATCAATGATCTGACTCAGAGGTCAGGATGCCCCTACCCCGCGACTTCCGCTCCTCTGACTACCTGCCCCACCCCTGAGTACGGAGTCTAGCCACAACAAAAGCAAATCTGATGCTAAGCTCTTTCTAAGCACTTCTCTTTCACGACATTACTTGGTAAGAGAAACTGCAGAAAGGACCCCGTACCTCACATCATCCTTTCCAATTTCAGGCATGAGCTGTATAGTTTTTTAATTGTTTTTTTCCTTTTTTCCCCTGAAAGTACTGCCCTGATAACTTCCACTGTCACATCCATGCAGCTACCTATCAAATCTTTAACCTCAACTCTGATCTCCTTAATCTAATTTCAAACATATAACTCAAAAGATTTATTGGAAATTTCCACATGTATACTCTACCCTAGATTCACACATAATAAATATATTTATAGCATAACTAACAGATTTCAAAACCAAACACCAAACTCCATCCAACTATCTCTCTTTACATACATTCGTAGTGTTATATTTTTCTCCAAAGAGTTCAGTGTAAAACCTCTCTTTATTACAGCCTCAAATTCTGCTACTCGTGCTTGATAAATAGTGAAATGACAGAAAACACAAAAGAAGGATGCGTGGATGTTGGATAGATTGGAGGATGATATGAAGTACATAGGCCTGGCTCTAGTCCTCACAATCAGTTTATAAATAATGTTATTTAACACAATGGTCTTCAAAGGATCTCCCATAAATATTCAATCACTTTTCTTCACTTCTCTTAAAAATAGTAACAACTGGAGTTTATATTTCCCATTAGAGTGTAATATTACAGCGAAATTTTAGTTCTGAATTATAGTGTATTTTTATATTTAATCATACACACTTGGTAGAGCTGACATACCTTGATGGAAATTGAGGAGTCTAACAAGAAACTTACTGGATTGAGAAGTTGATACAACATAAAAACCATACAATTACCAGTTTTGGAGTTAGACTAGATTCAAATTTCATCTTTGTCACTGGATATGTAACCTTGGGAAGTTCCTTAAAATCTCTAACTCCCAATTTATTTAACTTTAAAATAAAGGTACCCCCATAATAAAGAAGTTTTTATGAGGACTGGTTAAATGTGATAATGCCGTAACAAAGAATTTAATGCGTATTCATTTCAAAATTAAAAAATAAATAAATTTTGTTAATGTCAGTGTTATCATTGCTGTTACTAATATCATCCCTCCTTTCTATTAAATGTGTTTTAGGGTAACGCTGTGATTGTTATGGTTCAATAGTCATTGTTGTAATTTTCTGTAGATTCAAGGGTATAAAATTGATTAGAAACCTTCAGAGTTGTACTATTCAGTGTGGAATGCAGAGTTTCAGGTAAGTAATAGATGGACAATTGGTATGGATTGGAAGATGATAAAATATAAATATGTCTGGTTCTTAGACCACAACCAATGTGTAAATTACAGCATTCAATGTAATTGCATTTTAGGGGGAAAGGAGATTTAGGTACAAAGCAGAATTTGAAAATCATTGGCCTGAGTGAAAGATAAAAATTGCTTTTATCTACTAAACATGATAGACTACTCTGTTGATACTTACTGAGAAAATATGTTTATATGTGCATGGTTAGGTCAACCACACATTAGAAATTTGTTTTGTTTTGTTTTGGGTTTTTTGCAGTTTGGGGGCAAAGCTGGGTTTGAACCTGCCACCCCCGGCATATGAAGCTGGTGCCCTACTCCTTTGAGCCACAGATGCGGCCCCCCACATTAGAAATTTGTTCAACTGAACATAATAAAAGTCTTTCAATACTAAGACAATGGTAAGCTCTCACTTATGCCCCAATTTCTTAGTTTAGATAATGACATTGATAGCATGTTGAAATAAAACAGATAAAGCCAGTTGTAATAACTTATTACAAATCCCCAGGCATCAGGCATTGTCTTATAAAGATACTGCAACTGATAAGGTAAGAAGTTTCTTGTAATTCTATACATGGAATTGGCTCAAACGATATTCCTTAAATAAATGAATAAAATAAGTAATGTACTACTCTAATTAATTTAATTTAAACCTAATTTGCCATTACACTCTTTGTCCCAACATTAATTTTTGTTAAATCCCCCAAAACTTAACTCTTTACATTCAATTTCAAATATCTACCCTTTCTAACATGTAGATAAGCTTCTTCTCTGGCTAAATCAGAAGTTTTTACAGCACAATTTTCTCTCTTCATCTGTCGCTCCTAGATATGCCCACTTGGTCATATCTGTCAACCAAATGTGGGAGGTTATAGAAAAAGAAAGTTGAAGAAATGAGAACATCGGAGTGGTGGGGACATCGGCGCCAGAGATGATTTCTGCATCGTTGCTCACCACACTGAGCACATCAGCGCGTGCAGCACACCCTGGGCCAGCTCACTATAGAAGTATCTCTGGCTTCATCTGGGAGAAGCAACAAGTTGACAGCCTCTGCGTCCTCATGACAGTAAGAGCCACGTGGGAAATTGATATCTTTTAAGCTTGTCTCTTTGTGAGACAGAAAGTATAAAATCCAAGAGTTAAACATGTGTTCCCCACTGTGACCAGGAATGTGACGGGGAAGTTCTGCCTGCTTGGCACAGCAAGCTCTTTAACGGGAAGGAGCAGAGTTTTGCAACTTGCAAAACTGGTGGAAATGCTCAAAAAACCACACCTCTGCCTTTTGGCATTTTAAATTCACTAAAAAGAATTCTTCGGGGACTGGCTTTGGAGCACTTCTGTGCTTTTGATGAAAGCACAAGTTCTAACAGACGTCCTGCCACATAGCTGGAGCTCAGGAAGTGAACTGCAGAGGGCACTCTTTAAAAAAAAGAAACAAATGCCTTCATAAAATGTATCATCCACTTGAAACAGACGATGAAAACTACAATAGAATCTCTGTTAGCCAGACGTAGACATTATAGAATTTTTAGTAGAGTAGAAAAGTAAAATGCATAGAAATAACACCTTGGCAGGAAGAAGTATGCGCAGAAAGAAACGTATAGAAAAATTGTTCAAAAAAATATTTAAAAAGCAATTAACTTTCATTTGAAGAAATTACCTAAAGCTTTGTGGAAGAGGCACAACCTGCAAACAGCACTCATTAAATCATAAAGGTAGTACTCTTCAAACAAAGCTGGAAGGATAAAAGTGAAGCCTTCTCGTCCCAGGGAAAACAATTGTATATCATGTTATTTTACCTTTATAGGATTGTAAGTAATTAGACTGCCATTTAGCTAAAACAACCTATAGAAATTTTAAATGGGATTATATTACATTTATAAATTAACTTAGAGAGAAAGGATAACTTACAAATATTTAGTCTTATCCTACAGAAATGAACCCGTTTTTTTCTAATTTGACCAAGAGGAGTGTGTTGGATTTTTGCTTTCTCATATAATATCCATTTTCCATTGTTTCATCATGAAATTTCTTTTGTCTTGGTAATTATTTCTGTCCTTAAAATATTATTGGGATTGAAGTATGGGGTAATCACAGAATGACCCTGTCCAAAAATAATGCCTGCATCTGTGGTGAGTGTGACCAAGACTGTATAGCCTCGAGACAGAAAATGTATTTTCCAATGAGATTCACGCTTATTGTATGTTTTCCTAACCTTTGCGACACTCATCTTTCTACACAGCCTATGCCCTCTAAAGTCTGAAAACAAAAAATTAAGACTCCTTGATTTAGAGTGGATTAAAGGGATGAATTACTATTGAGAAACGCATTCCCTATTGAGGAAACATGTTTCCACTCACCTCACAGGGGCATAACCCTTGTATAGGCGATGTCTATGAGAAGGGATTACCATCGATTTTTAACTTGTAAGTAAAATATTATTAAGAAAAGACACTTATTATTTTTCTCTGAACCAATAAATTATGTTATTTATTGGACCAACACCAAAACATTATCGTCCCTGGAAACAGAGTTAATGAATCATCCCCATATTGTTAAGAATTGATTTAACATGGAAATATTTTTATAGGAGATTATTTTTTCTTTTGAGACAGAGTCTCACTTTGTTCCCCCCAGGGTAGAGAGCTGTGGTGTCATAGGTCATGGCATCCTCAAACTCCTGGACTCAAAAGGTCTTCTTGCTTTAGCCCCTCAAGAAGATGGGACTATAGATGCCCAACACAGCGCCTAGCTAGTTTTCCATTTTTAGTAGAAATTGGATCTCTCTTGCTCTCCTTGGGCTGGTCTTGAACTCTGGAGGTCAAGCAATCCACCCACCTCAGCCTCTCAGAGTGCTAGAATAACAGGTGTGAACCACCGCACCAGGCTTCCTGGGAGATTATTAATTGCTTCACAGAGACTTTAGGAAAATGCATAGATTGAGGTGCGATTTGAAATGTTTTACTGAGATATTGGTAACTCTTCTTGAGCTAAGGGTCAATGATCATCAACTTAGAAAGCCATGATCTGTATTGTTTAAGATTGCCTTTAAAACTATGAGCTGTAAGTAAAAATGGTGGCGCTAGATAGGCACAACTCCAATGTGGAATGATCACGGCATCTCGTGAAAACAGGAAGAGGGTTTGGTGATAAGTAATGCCTATGATTAAGAGCTCAGAACACAGAGTTCCTCTAAACTTCCCTGAAAAAGAAAAAAATAAAAAGAAAGGATTGCCAACAAGCTGTTTCAGCCATATGCATCTGTTTTGAAAATGAACACATACAAAGCAATGAGAATTCTGTCAGACTAACTTTGCTATATCAGGTACTCAAAACCTATGCAATAAAAGACCAATGTTTATTTTTACCAGAAAAAGGTTATTTTTTCATCTTTTTTTATTAAATCATTTTTACTTTACAAATTCAACAATATTCTTTATTATGTTCATTATCATATTTTGCTCAATATCAGGAATGCTGGTCTTAACATATATTTGCTTCAAAAGAATGCGATGTTGAATGATTATTATTTTTAATTTTGACAACATAAAAATCTATGTATCTCATTTAGAGATCTTGAAACAGCTTTCCTTATTACTATTACAATGAATGAACGTTTAAGTATAAATGACTGCATATCCTAGTGATAAAGGCCAGAGATGTAATTGTTGAACCAGAAAGTAAAGCTTCTATGAGCAAATAGTTTTGGAAGAAAGATTTGGCTGACAGCTGTGGTTTCTTACATGGGGTCCAACCAAAGCTCAGAGAGAATCACTTCCAAGGCTTGCTCCCACACCCCTGAGGTCAGACGGAAGTTATTGGCAGCACTTTGATGTGCAGGCCAATTTGCTTCTCATTCTACCAACCTGCTCCAGCATGATGATGAGAGTACAACATTTTGAGACTAAAATCCTAAAAATCCTGATACCAAGGAATCCCCAGTGTTTCCACTTTGAGAAATAATGAACGTTTTGGAGGAATAGTCATCCAAACCCAATGAAAGAAACTAAGCTGAAGACATCGATTGAATTCGAGTGAACAAATCAATGGAGTACAATTAATGCTGGCTCTCGCTAAAAGCCAGTGCCCAATTTGGACTGAACAGAGGAAATCCAAAGCAATAAATAGCACCAGAAACAGATCCACATTAGGGGCCTGCACCTTGCAGAATTCGCGAGTCCTCCTTTTAGAAAAGTTTAAAAAATTATATTTTTGCAAAATGGACATGTACCATCAACCACACACAGTGTTACGGCCCCACTCAAAATCTCGGAAGGAGCTCATATAATTTACAGACCTGAAGATAAAGCTCTTTCACTTCACAATATTGCTTCTTCTGAGAGTCACTGACATAATGGAGAGAGAAACACATGGGTTAAATATCTACCTACATGCACCTGTGAGGAAGACTCTATGTGATAAAATAGAATGGTTAGGACTCATTTTAATAAATTTTCATTTATTATCCCACCTTTTTTTCTATTTTATATAGATATCAACAATTGTTTTTAGAAGATAAAATAAATATTAAGAGAAGTCTTTGAAGTAGTCCTGTGGAGTATAATCTAAAACAATTTTATGTAGGTTTTATGAAATAGGGGACATTTTAAAGTGGTTATTTCAAAGCTAACATTTCCCAATAGGGTGGGTATTTCAAATTGTTTTGAAAATAGCATTTAAATGTTTTATTTATTTGTTTAGTCTAATACTGCATATCTTGCTATGGGGAAATCAGACTCGAGATGAGATTAGCATTCAGGATGTTTACTAGGGAGTAAGCCCAGGGAAGAGAATGTAGCATAATAAGGAGAGAGAGAAGTTGGGCAATGATGAGGCCCTACTGAAGGCCTCAGCCAAAGACAGCTGTGAAGATGGAAATGCTGTTGTTAATCCTGTGGTTTAGGGGTGGTGCTTTATATCCCTACATCAAACTATTAAGATATGTAGGCTGTCTTTGGGAAGTGCATGTGACGTTGGTAGGGTGTCTCTTTAAGCCAGGACAACTTTCAAAGATAACTAACAGATTAGGGGTGTCGATCAGCTGCACTCTCAGCAGCTGGGAAAATGAGTTCTTTAATCCAGCTGGCTGAATCAGAAAAAATGAAGCACAGGGTCCACTATACCACCCAGGTGGATTTGGGTCCTTATAGATCCGGATGCCCTTCTTCGAATAATTTCTAAAGTGTCTTCACCAGGATTCTGATGGGCCTATGGAGGAAATGTATGAAAACAAGGATAGTAAGGTCAACCGGAGCTCTCTTTCCCTCTTTTCCCAGGACAACATCTTTGTCCTGCCAAAGCCGGCTCATAATACTCCTTATCTCCTTCTTCCATCAAATCCAGCTTCATCTTCCTTTTAGCAGCTCCTCTGGAGAGCTGGGTGGCTCACCCATGGTGCTCATATCCAAGGTGTATGAGCCTCTGGTCATGATGCCATTCTCAGACTGTAACTATTTCCTTCGTTCACTTGCTGTACAAACTGGTCTGAGGTGTAACCACAGACACTGGAATGAATCATCTCTGTGCCAAACATCTCCCACCTTTTCCCTTTTTGTAAAAGAATCCTCCAGAAGATGGTCAATTTCTAGGTTGGTGAATTCTCTTCTTGTCTGCAATTCCCTTAAGGTGAGAACTCACAGGACCCAGTTAGCAGCAGCTATAACTAAGGGCTGTATCACTTCACAGAAGCATTCCTTCTTTGAAAACAAGAACCTCTAAATCCAGAAAGCCATTTGTTGAAATGGGAAGTGCAAATTTCCTACGCAAGTCAATAGAATGATGATCAGGGAGACCCTTTCTATCTCCACACCTTGGCCCCTAGACTTATATGCTATATATGGTGGGGTGCATACTATATAAAATTTAGAGCATATATCGAATCTAGGAGCATGGTTCCTAGTCCCTCACAGGTCATTATCTCTGGTTCCTCATCTGTGTCCTCAATAGCCCATTTTAGCAACTATCAGACCAGCACCCACCAAGAAGTGCAATAAAGGATGGAAACATTTGATTACACTGGCATGTACTCATTGCTTCTCAATTTTACTGTTAAATAGATTCTCTTGTTTGTTGGAATAGTTGGCATGTGGGATCCTATGTTGATGGTTCAATACTTTGTAAGTTCTGAAATAGTCATGTTGGTTAAAACCCAAACGATATCAAAGACAAACTAAAGGTAGGAAAAACAGTCCAATATTGAGAATATGTACCTACTCCAGTCAATAGAATGAATCCCTGCTCCTTCCACAGTGGAAGACATCCATGGTAGTCAACCTGCCCTCAGGAGGGAGACGCAATTCTGGGGACTCTGCATTGGTCTCTGTGGCGTCAGTTTGGACAGTTTCCAAGGAGAATAGTTACATCAACTTTTAGTGAGTAGAAGCCCATGGTTAGGGGCACATAGTCTCTTTGCTGCCCCAGAAGCTACTCCATTCATATGACCATTGTGCTGGAACTAGGGTGCCCAAGGACAGAGAACGGCTGGTTTAGTCATCAAGAGGTTTTGGTCATTGTGTTTATTTGATTGATTCTGTTTCATGGAATATGCTTCCTGGTGGCATTAGTTTGTGATAAAAAGACTTTCACATTTTGTGATTACTCCAATGAATATATCCAAATGCCTCCTCTCCACACTTCTCTGATCTTCCAATTTTTCTTCTTCTAGACCTTCTCCCAAGGTCACTACTCTCACGTTGAGATGAGTTTCGCTCACTAATGATCTTCTCAAAAGATCACTTATTCCCTTTACTTGCTATTTTTTCCCTCATAAAAATGTCTTAACTCTGATTACTGGCTATTTTGTATGCTACAGTCTTATTTAACTAATAATAAAAATCCCAACATTTTGGGCTTTTTCTTCTCTTTCTCTCCCCCTTTCCACCTTTCACCCTTCTCTGATTTTTTTCTAAACAATGCTATGACCACTCTTCTTGTTAGGTCAGTCTGGATGTTCTCTGGTCCCATTTCCCAACATCAAGAATGAGTACTGGTACTTAGCCAGCTGATGATGGAGTGATCACAGAACAAGCCCACACAAAGGTTCATTACAGGGAGAAGAACTACACAAAGTGGCAGCAAGTGAAAATACATCCCAGACAGAGAGAAACTGGTCAGTCTCATTGAGTGGAGAATGACTCCGAAGTCTGAGCACACGCTGCCTTTTAGGTGTGTTGGGGGTCAGGGATCCCAGGTCCCCAAACATAGTTGACTTGGTTCAATTGCTTGGCTGAGCTAGAAAACTTAACTGAGGGTCTGTGGTAATTAAAAGGAAAAACAAATGGAAACTGGAAATAAAACTGGAGCAGTACTGGCAGTAGGAATAGAAAGCAAAAGTAATCTACACAAGTTTCAAGGTAACAAAGAGAGATTTTATTCAGGAAGAACAAAGAGAAAGTTTAGAGCACTTCCAAAGAGAGTTGGAAGTAGGTCCCTCTCAGGGAGGACCTTGGGAGAGATAGATGGACAGAAGCCTCAAAGGCCTGCGGGAGTGTAAATACTCTCTCCATTTGAAATTGGCTGCAAGTCTTTCATTGGCCTTTCTGGCCTCCAGGCTGTATTGCTCTTTTCTGATGGTCATTGATGATCTCTTTCTATTGATCATTGGTTACCTAGGTTACTTCATACCCACTTGCCTGAACCTGCCTTCTGGTTCAGTGGGCCAAGTTTTCCTCCCACTTCCCTTGAAGCCCTTTTCTTTGTATCCCTTCTCAACACGCTCACTAGTTTGTTCCAACTTTCTCCTGGAAGGATTGCTTGTCATTTCCTGCCTGTTAGGGTGAACAACAGGTTGATGTTATTTATCAGATTATATAATAGGTTACATCACAGATGGATTATATAAAAGTTTCCCTTTCTATGTATGTGTCTTCTGCAGAATACTTCACCAAAGTTGTACCCATGCCATGCTAATTAGATGTGAATGAGCACTAGGTCAGTAAAGGCCCTAGGAACTCTTCACTGTCTATGTTCCCACTAGGGAAGAGTTCCTAGCTGTAGTTTGGTTCCTAGCTACAATTCAGTTCCCATTCTCCACCCTTAGCACCTCCTTGCCACCTCCGTACCTTTTGCCAGACCTATCATTATATTAGCTAAATCTTTTAAACTAGCTTCAGTGCCAACCTTTGGACAATGTCCTTGAAGTGATTGTCCTGTAATAATGTCCTAGAACAGCTACACCAAAAAGCACAGAATTTACAAAGTTCCACATAGCCAAATTAGATTGTTGAAAGATTACATCACTTTTCACTCCTAACAGATATGTTTCAAATTGCCTTTCAGACAACATTGGAAATTTTGGCTTGTTAAAAATCTTTGTTTATTTGATAAGCAAAATATCATCTATT
The DNA here is from genome assembly GCA_963574655.1 of Perodicticus potto. Classification (NCBI taxonomy): domain Eukaryota; kingdom Metazoa; phylum Chordata; class Mammalia; order Primates; family Lorisidae; genus Perodicticus; species Perodicticus potto. Next base: position 15,105 of record CAUYRH010138346.1, read on the forward strand.
TACCATTATATTCTTGCATGGGTTTACAGAGAAGACAATTATAGTAGGAATCAAGTAATTAATGAAACACATCCTGTGTGCATAAGTTTAGTAGAAAGCATACATTTTTAAGTTTCACATTTTTTAAAATTCTGAGTACAGAGCTTAATTCTTCACCAACTACCTTGTTTCTCCTTCAAATATGCTGTTTTAATTAATAATCTATGGAAACATATTTTCATTGCCTTTTTAGGAATTTTGGTTGTCAAAAATATACTTGTGTACTTGCAATAAACTACAATCAAGTTTCCAGCTATGTCACACTCATTTGATAGGTAATTTTGCTTTTATTTAAAAATGATGAGGAGGACCTCGGGGCATGCAGAGTTCAGTGACTTCCCCACAGTTACGTATCCAGTGAGTGCCAGATCCAAGGCTGCACAGGGACTGAAAAGGATCAGTGCTTCTTTCTGCTCTACCTCCTGGGAAATTCTCACATTAGCACTGGCTCACTGAGGAATGAATAGATTCTTTCAGAAATAGAGTCGTCACAGTCTGACCTGAGTTAGCAAGCTTTCATTTTGCTTAGACAAAGAAAACAAAATGTTAGGCTGGCTTCTCAGCCTGAGGGCCTCAGGGTGAAGGAAGCTCTCTATAGTGGGGATCCTTTCAGCTACACTGAGCATGAATCAGCCCACTAGGAAGCACACATTCTGCATGAATATGGGCACATCCGGATTGTTATTTACCTTTACTGGAGGGCAGGTAACCCAATGCAACCACAGACTCTCCAGACTTTAAGAGGCAAAGGAGGAGAATGTTGATTTGGATCTTATATTTGTATAGCATCTTTCAGGCAAAGCTTTCCCTGAAGACTTTGAGGACTGATTGTCAAAAGTGCCATAAAGTACTAGAAACACTGTCTGACTATCAGTAAATATACAGGGGACACCGAACACAGAGGTTTCTTTACAGTTGGTGAGAAAATATGAATCAGGGCTCATAAATCATTATCCATACTTGATTTGGGATTTAAAAGCTCCTGAAATTTGTGTATAATATGGAAGGGCTATAATCTGTAATTCTCTGAATTCTGTATGAGAGGAAAATGTTCAATATATTTCAGTCATAGACACAGTTCTTTTAGCTTTTCGGGGTGCTATCCATCTTCTCCCCCTATGCACAAACATGATCACACCTAATTCATGCTCAAGTACAGGCAGGTAAGTGTTGATATCATTATCCACATTTTATAGGTGAGTTATAGAATCTTAATGTAATTAAAAATATATATATTGCCAGACTCCATTACAGCAAGCCCCAGGTTATGAAGGAGATAGATTCTGTAGGTTTTTCTTGAGTTGAATTAATATGTACATTAGAACAGGTACATTTACCTATTACCTGTAATAGCCTCCATTTGTAAGCACGAGTTGTACATAAGTTGGACATTTGCAACTCAAGGACCACCTGTACTTTCAAAAGCAAGCAGATCCTGGTAAAAGAAAGGCCTTTTTTTTAAAGCGTACGTCTTGATAGATTTGGATATAAGAAGGTAGTCTGAAGTAAAGCATGTCAGATAATACTATAAATGAATGGTTTTGAATGAAAGTGAGAATTTGGGAGTTTCTGGGGTCAAAATAGGGAAAGGGATGAGCAGAAATGAAAATAATTAAGAAGGAAGAGGATTTTGAAAACCACCTGTGAAAATCTCCCTTTCAAGGGCTGATTAAAGGTACTTTTAGTGACATTTATTTTTGTTTTGAGGTTTCTGTGATATAAAAGCCTCTTTAGAAAACTCAGAAGATTATTTGAGAGATTGTTTCAGCACTTATAAACAGAAACCAGGGGATAACCAAGTGAATTAGGTAATTCTTTCCCTCCAAAAAATTCACAGATATCTTTGAGTAAGGTTTAGGCTTCACCATGTTTCAAACTGGTTTTTCGGACACCACTAGGTCACCAAAGACAAGAAGACCCCAGAAAACAGCCAGGCTATACTAAAAACGTACTGTGCATGAAGGATGGCTGAGGAAAAAATACAAGCGGGATGTTTTTCATCTTTCCACATGAGACTGAGTTCAGGGCTCTCATGTGGAAAGAAAATAAACATTAAGTGAAAAACATATAATTATGTGATAAATACTTACATAAGGCCTAATTATTCTGATACAGTCATGCACCTCATCACAACATTTAGCCAATAGTGGACTGCATATACAACGGTCGTCCCTTAAGATTATAACAGAGCTGCAAAAAAACACCTAGGAATGTAGCTATCGAATTCTTCCTAAGGTCATAGCACAATGCATTATTCCTGTGTTTGTGTTGATACCGGTGTAAACGAACCTTCTGTACCTGCAGACATCTAAAAGTGTAGAGCATAAAATCATGTACAGTAATAAACACTCGATAATGGTAATAAATGATGACATAAGTCTTTTAAATATTTACTATACTAAACTCCTTAGTATTTAGAGTTTACTATTTCTAAATAATAAAAAAAAACGAACTGTAAAACAGTCTCAGGCGAGTCCACCAGGATGTATTCCAGGAGAAGGCTTTGTTATCCTAACTGATGACAGCTCCTTGTGTGGCATTGCCCCGAAGACGTTCCAGTAGGACGTTCCAGAGACAGGAGAGAGAGGGATCTAGATGATCCTGGCCCTATGGAGGTCTGGGTGACTGTGTGTGTTTGTATCTGCATTTTTACCTGAAAAGTACAAAATAAAAAAGGAAAACATAAGAACACAAGAATGCCTATAGAATAAGGATATGGAGAAAGGAAATATTTTTGTACAGCTGAATAATGCCCTCATGTTTTAATCTGTGTTATTAAAAATGAATCAAAAAAGTAAAAGAAATTAAAAGTTTATAAAGTCAAAACATGGCAGTAAGCTGAGATTAATTTATTACTGAGGAAATAAAAAGACTTTAAGCAAATTGAATGCTGCCCGAAGTGTAAAGTGTTAATAAAGTCTAGGGAAGTGGACAGTAGTGTCCTAGGCCTTCACACTCACTCACCACTAACTTACCAATTCACGGTGAGAAACTTCCAGTCCCGAACGCTCCTTTCATGATAAATTTCCTAGACAGATTATCATTTTTAAAAAAATATTTTATAGTGAAATTTTACTATACCTTAACTATGTTTAGTTATGTTTAGACACACAATTATTTACCATTGTGTAATAGTTGCTCACAGTATTTAACACAATAACAGGTTCGCAGCTTAGGAGAGACAGACTGTACTGTACATGTACAACCTAATTGGGTTTGTCTAGTTACTCTGTGATGTTTGCACAGAGACAAAATCACCTAACAATTCGTTTCTTAGAACATATTTCCATCATTAAAAACTAGCCAAAGGTGTAACCAGGGACTGGGAATGAATTACCTTTCTATGTCAAATATACCCCTCCTGATCCCTTTTAGCCAAGGAATCCTCAGAAGATGGCCAATTACCTTTCTAGGTTGGTGACTTCTCTTCTCGGAAGCAGCTATTCCTGGAATTTAAAGGGAAACTCTGCTGTAATATTAATTAGTCTTATAGGGCAAAAGTCCCTGTAAGAGTTTATATACTAGCTATAATATGTTAAAAAAGAATTATTCAATGGCAAATAATATGCTACAGGGGTTCAAAATCAAGCGAAATATATATTCCAGTTGGAGCTTCAGAAAACATTTGGGCATGTGGGCAAAAGACATTTGATTCATGTCTTGAAGAAGAGTATTTATTTGAAGGGAAGCATTTGGAAATGAAGAAATAACATAAGGAGAAGCATGAAAGACTACCCACCTTGTCTCTTCACAGGCTCCATAATCTAAAATTATCATTTTTAATTGACACCTGTTTTCCTGTCTACAAATATTGATTAGGTGCATTTATAGTTAGGGTATAGTCTAGTAACCATCAAGGTATGTGCCTTCAGTGGTTTCCATTTGTAGATTTGCCCTTCAGCTATTTATTGAGCCTGAAATTTTATTAGGGTGATGTGACGGTGATTATGACATATGATATCTTTGCCTTTTCCACTGAGGTCGCCTAAGGAACACGTACATACCAAGAGTGGACCTAGGGCATGCTAAACAGCTTTTGTTAGGAAGCATCTGAGCCAATGTGACCAGTGGTTAAATGGAACTGATAGAAGCAATTGCTTGGTAAATCAGTCCTGTACTGCTTGAGTGTCAGTGAAGGCAGACCTATATCTGTCTCCGTATGTGAAAGACCAGCATTTGCTTTTAGCTATGCATTTCCCAAGGATGTGAGTTAACGCGCTTATTTTCTCTATGCAATGGAACATTTATGATTGAAATTTCGTAATCGGTGATGATGACAATAAAGGGAAAGAGGAGAAGAAGATAAATAAAGAGGAAAAGGAATTACAAGAAGAAAAGGAGAAGGAGGAAGATGAGGGGGGAAAAGAGAAGAAATCATTGCATTTTGTATTAGAGACATCTGGCTTTTATACTATCACATAAGATAACCATTTTTATTCAAACTCCCCCAACAATAGTAAGATATCGTCAAGGAGAACTGGCTGTCAAATTACTTCTCAAATTAAACCTCAGCATAACCTGTCTCTCTGGGAACTAACGAAATGAGAGACCTAATTTTTTATGACATTAGAGATCATTTCATACAGCTTTCTCATTTTACACATAATGAATTCAGGGCTGAAAGAGCGTAAATGTCAGTTGTCAAATTCCACAGTGAATTTTCAGCAAAGTCTTACTGAAAAATAATAATGGTATTCTATGGAGATATCATGTTAAATTACAATAAGAAATGAACTTCGAGAAATAGATTGCAAACAGCTCTGCTTCCATTCGCTAGCCTTATTCCCACAAACCACAATGTCTTTGAAAATTTTAAATGGTCATATATTTGCATGATGATTTTCTTTCACTCCCTTTTTTTCTGTGTTTCCAAAATTAATTTAGATTACATCTGTCCTTCTCCACCCTTTCACTTATTTCCCATCTCCAATCAATGAAATTCAGCCAGCCATAAAAGTTTGGTTACTTGTTTTACAAACAATAATGTGAAGCTTATTGGATCTTACAAATCACTGAACGTTAATTGAGACAGAGGACGAGGGAAACAGGTTATTTGTTCAATTATTTTGTATGTGGCACTATAGGGACTTAAACAGAGAAGTTACAATATAGCGATATTTTGGCATTAAAGTATTTATAAAGATGTTTTTCTCCTAATTTGATGATAGCCTAAGCCCTAAGACATTACTAGCAACCAAAGTTTATGCCCTGCAGCCAAAAAGGGAAGCCTAAATTTTTTCCCCACACACTAAGTCAGTTTTCTCTTTTTTCAGTTTCTCTAAAATTATAAAAAGGTCATATTTCCTAAGGAAAACAATGAGGTCCTGGTGTCTAGTTTTACCTTCTTTTGTTTTACAATGGTCAAGGACCATACTCAGATTTTTGCATGCCTTGTTTTATTTAATTTGTATATTGGTTATACAGAGATACTTTTATTTTAAATATGAGGAAATCAGGGTTCAGAAGTTGAATCACTTCACTTTAAGTCACAAAGATTCCCTCTGTGTTTAAAATAAATGTCTTTTCCTTGGTATGTGTGGCCTGAATGATTCTGAATAAATCTGGCCACTACCTATGTGTACCCATCTCTTACACCAGTCTTTACCTTGCTCACTATGCTTTGGTTACGCTAACTTTCCAGATATCCGATTTTTTCTACTCCATGGTCCTGACATCTGCCTTCTCTCCCCTCACCTCTTCGTATAGCCAACTCTGATTTCATGCCAACTCTTTGGAACACCTTTGCTGATCTCCCTATTAAAAATAGTTTAGAAAAGTTTCACTGTCTCCGCAGCCTGTCACAATACATAATTATATATTTATTCTTTTATTTTACAGTCTCTATTAGGGCAGGGATCTTATCTTAAAATAATACCTACAACAAACTAGATGCACGAGAACATGGAGAAATGAACAACTGCAAATAAATCAATAAAATAAATTGAAAACAGGCATGTTTCACAATGTCTATAATTCCAGCTCCCATTTTATTTGTTACACTCTGTTACCCAGCTAAGGTGCAAAGATGCTTGTGTTTACTGGGATAGCTCCCTTCTCTGAACTCTGTTTTCTTCTCAGACTTACAAATTAATTAGAGCCACTGGTCAATAATCTATGGCAGTGGTTCTCAACCTTCCTAATGCCGCAATGTATTTTCATTGTTAATAAGGGGTCACAGCCCACAGGTTGAGAACCACTGGCCTATGGGTTTAGAGTTATCTTCTCATCTTAAGTACAACCTGCATAAGTCATGGTTTTGGCTCTCATAATGCTAGCTGATTTCTCACCAGTGACACCCTCATAGTCATTGTTCAGAGCACAACACAAGAGCCAAAGTAACCATCTGAGAGCCGGAAAGTGAAACGCATCGCGTGGCCAGAGAGGAGGAGAACCAGAAAAATCTGTGGAGACAAGTAATAATTACCAAGGGAACAATGTAGGAATCTGCAGAAAAGAGCTAGAGGAACAGAGTGAAATAGTAACAGAGGATTATAATTGTGACAGCTTTCCGGGTCTGTTTGGTGACACTAACGTCTCCAGTTATTCAACCAAACTAATAATATAGGTGTTTCTGAGAAGGGATTCCACGGATGTAACTATGGCCCTTCGTCCGTTCACTTTAAGTAAGGGAGATTATCCTGCATAATCTGAGTGAGTCTGACCTAATCAGTTGGAAAGTTTAAAATCAAGCCTGAGGCTTCCTCCATAAGGACTTAAGAAAATTGCTTCTGTTATAAGCTGTTGAATAAAACAAAAACAGAAAACAAACAAACAAAAACTGCCCATCTTCCACAAGGAAGGTATTTTGAACAACATTTAATATTTACATACCCAATTCAAACCACAGAGTGATTCTTAACTCAAAAAAGTCAATTTTAATTGAATACTTAATTAAATGCAGTATTATAAGAATAAGCAAACACTAAAATTTAAAAAAGATGTGAGAATCAATCAGGGAAGCTGGAAAAACATGTCTCCCTTTTCTCCTAAAACACAAAAACAATAGCAAAAAAAAAATAATAACTTTTTTCACAGGGTAGTTCATTAAAACACTAGGGATAAATTAGCAAATTTCTCACTTCCCACTGTCTCCCTTATAGAGATTTGGCTTTGGGGGACTTTAAATACAGAGGCTGCCAATTTTTGACTCATTTCTCTTGGCAAGTGCCACGCCGACTGGCCTGGAAGGATGGCAAACCCTAGTGTTTTAATTCAGAAAGAGATTCTTGTATTGAAAGGAGACACCTGAGCCTACTGGTGCCCCTTTCCCAGGGGTGTTATTACAGTGGGGTCTCCAATGTTCCTTACCTCCTGAAATGCCACCGCATTTCTTAATGCTGTAAGAAAAGCAAAATGAGAGAGGGCTAGAGGAGAGAAAGGGTGAAGGACCAAGTCAGGAAGAACTAGAAATAAAAGGACATCAGAATGTGGGAAATTATTTTTTTACATGGTTACCCCATTTGGGAAACATGGCCAGATTCTCCCTTGCTTGTAAGCAGGGAGTTGTGTGACAGGCATTGCTCAAAAATAGCCACTGAATGTGTGCTATGAGGTCTTGGCAACCGTGCTCATTTAGTGCCCAGCCAAAACATCGCATTACCCTGTGGGCCCAGAGTTGTATGCAAAAGAAAATTGAATATATATGGATCAAGAAATCACAAAGGAAGAGAAAGGACAGTGGCCTGGCTTCCCGAGGAAGCCAGCTTCTCACTGCCTTACTAATCAGCATTGCTTTTTTAACATCCTGACGGTCCTCAGTCCTCTGCGCACTGGTGATTTTACCAGAAGCAATGTGTGCGGACAATACACTCTCCTCTTGTTAGAATAAAAGCCTGGATGTCTCATGATGATGGAGAGAAAAGATGCAGAAGGAATTGAAGGCAGATCACTTTACAAACTGGGACCAGTTTGAGTGGAAAGGGAGGGAGCTGTAAAGTATGGATAGTTGGCAGCATGTTGACTATTAGATTCCCTAAGTCACCACTTACCTTTTACTAGATGTTTGCCTAGATCAGGAGAAGGCAAGTTAAGACCCACAGGCCAAATCTGGCCCACAGCCTATTTTTCTAAATGAAGTTTTACTGGAACACAGCCACATTCATTTATTTATATTCTGTACTTGATTGCTTTCTTGCTACAATAGCAGGGTTAAGAACAGTTTACATAATTTAAAATACAGTAGAACATCTCCGTAAGTTGACCACCCAAGGGACTGTAACAAACTGGTGAACATACAGAGGAGGTCAACATCAGGAACTAGGCCTACTGTACCAATAGGTACATATGGTGCATATCTGGTCAACAAAAATTAGATCAACTTAAGGAGATGGTCAGTGTAGGGAGGTGGTCAACTCTGGAGGTTCCACTGTCTTACCATGTGATTCTTTACAGTAAACGTTTCCTGGCCCCAAAGATAATGCTAAGGCTATTTGGAAAAATAAAACATCATCCTGTCTTTGCCCACAAAGACCCAATGAATTTGAAATGGGTTATTTTAAAACCTATTAGTAATAAATGCTAAGTAAAAGAAAAGTACCCACACCATGCTGTGGGAGCAACGTAAGTCAGATGAAGAAGTTTTCTAGACAAATTTGATCCCTAACCTGAGTTTTATTAAGTTGCTTTTCTCTGCCTATTATATGCTTTATTTATCCCATATTCTTTCTAACATTCTCCAACTCTTTTTAGCCTCTCTCATTTTCCTAGCTCTCATTGTTTTTCCTTTATGGCCTATTAATCTGTGCTTTCTATATAAATACTTATCAATATTTTGTCTATGATTTCTAGGTTTTAAGATAAGTTAGAAAAATCTATACTATGATAAAATATTAATTATACTTAATATTTATGTTAATCATTGTGCACAGATGGAATTTGTTTTGGCTCAGGTAGATTCAGCTGTATTTTTTCCATATGAGCAGCTAATCCACTATAATTTTAGTTATTGTGTAATTCACTTTTTCTACATAAAATTGGAATTTTGATTTTCATTTCTATATCTATTTTGATCTAATGTTTAACTCCACTTTGTTTTACTGATCTTATGTGTGTCTTCCTGAGCCAGTGCCTTTAACTATTACTGAAGTTCTAAAATCTATCTTAGTATTTGGCAGAGCACTTCTGCTTTCATCACTCATTTTTTCAACTCTTCAATTTTTATTTCCTATTTATTTGTACAAGTATACTTTAGAATAACAATGCTATAAAGAATCTCTCAAAATGTCTTGCCGTACATATATATATAAATATAAAGGGAACTGACATCTTTGCAAACTTGCATTTTTCTAATTAAAAACAAATATACTAGGGGTTATATTTTTTAGTAATACAGAAGTGTTCAGAAAAACTTTCTAGGTACAGAACAACTAAAATGTTCCAGGGAGAACAAAGGTTGGAAAGCTTTACTAAAATGGAACACCACAATAAAAACTATTAAAAATACACTCGAGGAAGAAGAAAAATTACATCAGAATAAAAATAAGAGGTGAAAAAAAGGAAGAATGATGAGAAAAAAAACAGTAAACATATGAGTAACTCAATAAAAAATCATGACATTAAACAAAACAAAGAACAATGACCATTATGAATATAATAACGAAGTCTGATTTTCAGGCTTGCAGATTACAGGACAGAACTTAAAGGCTCAACTGCAATACCAGTTAAGTAAGAAAAAATTCAACCCACATTATTCTAATATCCTTGTGTGGTTTGGAAGAACACTGAAACTCTTTTGTTAAGCTATATACCAATTTTGTCAAGCTAAAGCAGAATTTAAATGTAACTGGCACCAATGTTGAGTATGCAAACTTTCAAACTAATAAAGAGGAAAAAGGAATACAATGAATAACAAAGTGCTCCATTTAAAGAAAATATCCACTAATTATATAGAGGACAATGAGGTATCTCTTTCACTAGTTGGGCTTCCTCTCTGGCAGACAAGATGCCTCCTTCTATAATTTCCTTTCGCTTTTCATCCCAAATAGAGTCTCCAGATATAACCCCTTATAACATATCCACAGAACCCATTTCCTCATGAGTTTAGGTTTCTTTCCAACTCTTTGCACAACTCTTGGGTGAAACTTACTAAAGGTTAAGTCAGTTGGCTTGGATGTCACCAAATATAAGATACAGACATGCCTGGAAATGTAAAACCCTTTTATCTCTCTCTTTAAAACAGACAGCCCCAACCACAGAATATGAGTCCTACTGTAAAACCTTTGAACATATCGCCCATAAGGAAACGACGTCTGGATTTATTAGGTGAGTAACATACTAACGAAGTGACAGCAGAACCACAGGGAGGAGAGCAGATTTTCAGACAGGATGGTTTGGTGAGGATCAGCTGTGCCTGAGTGATGCTGAACCAGAACAGAATAACAAACAAGCTCCATGGGAACTCACTCAAGCTCAAGCCCAGTTTCCCAAGTTTATTTGCATTTGCATTCTTATTCCTGTTGACTTTGAATATAACACACACGGTCACCCAAGAATTTTTGGACCAATTTGTTTTTGATTTCACCATTTCCTATCTAAATTCCTGACCAAGTGGCGCCTCCTGGAACGAGTTCTGAAACCAAGCTTTTTTTTCTTTGACGAATGTGCTGTCTTATCCCTAGTTGTCAGCTTTGTCATCTCTAGCCCAGCTGTTCACTGGTATCATGGTAGAATGTTTAAGAGTTCTGAAGATGTAGCTAAACCTCTTGGGTTTAGATCTGACTTTTGCAATATATTAGCTACACATATAATCCCGGGTCCAGCACCAAATCTCTTCAATGCTCATTTTCTCATCAGAACAGAGAAAAATAATCAGAAAATGGAAAAAGTTAATAAACATGCAGTTCTCAGAGGAGAGATCACAAATACTTAAATATCTAAATTGCAAAAAGATGAATTTAGATGTAATTTTCCTCTATTGGATTGTTTAAAATGACAAATGTTGGTGTTTCCGAGTGCAGGGATGTGAGGGAAAAAGAACTTGATTTTGACTTTTTGAAAATCACAGTCTCTCTCTAAAGGGATATTTAAAAATGGACGTTAGGTAAGTATTTGCATATGTATAATAGCATACATGTAAGTAAATGTTTACTTAATAGTTTATTATTAATATGTTGGCACAAATGTGCAAACATTTTAATTCATTAAGAATAAAATAATTCATACCATGATGCTATATAATAATAATAAATATATTTGTGTTGAATATAATATATTCTAAACTTAATACTCTCCAAATATATTATGAAGTGGAAAAACAGCAAAGAATACATAAATATTTAAAACACATGATAACATTATATACTTATGCAGAGTTCATATTTAGTGCCCCTTTTTAAGCATCAAAAAGGTCAAAGCGGGATTGGATACTGGCTCAGTTATTTAAGTCAATACTTCCCAAACTTTAGGATTTCACTCATCAAAAAATTTCACATCAAAATAAAACCCACATAGAGCTGCCAAAATTTATTTTGCCAAATTAAACCATGAAGATATTAAACAATTACCTACTTTCTTTTCTTTTTATTTTTTTTTAATTACCTACTTTCACCATCAATCTTCAAAGAAAATATTTTAACACCAAAATAGTAAAATAAATACTTACCTCAGAATAAAAAGAATTCTACAAGCCGAAGAAAATGAATTTTAGGAAATACTGACTGTTTCATCTTCAGTTTTTTTTTTCTTTTTGTTATCTATCTCAAAAAGTTTTTGAAAATTACATCATAGATCTGCAGCTTGTCATTTGTGAAATACTGATTTACATATTTCTCTTTTATTTGTTTCCATTTCCATCAAATAGAAAGGGAAAACATAAAGGATTTATATAACTGAAGAATAACGTAAGGTAGGATAGAAATGTAAGCAGTTTAGTAGGGAAGGTGAGTTTTAATCTTAGAACCAAAATTTGCCTCACCAATTAGCCATGCCAGTAATTCTCACTCAAGTTATCCATTGGAATGTCTGAGAGTTATAAAAGCAACATTACATACTTATCCTGTCTGTAGAGATTCTGATTCAATTGTTCTAGTGTGAGGCCCAAGCTCAGGTATAAGTTTAAGAGGAACTCTGGTGATTGATTATAAAAAACAGTGAATATGGAGTCAGTGGTCTAACTGGGCTTTTTTGTTTGTTTTTTCTTTTAAGTAATGAGAAACAGTTAATAAAGTGAATTGTTAAGTTATTTGCCTTTAGAAATAATTTAAAAACAAACAAAAACTAGATAGTAATAAAACTCAAGCTTTAAGCAGTATATTAAAATATCTCATTTTTCCCTGAAAAACTAGGGGTCAGGTAACTTACATGACTGACTCAGAGCTACAGAGATACATTAAAATACTGATATCAATGTAAAAGATAAACAAAAACTTGGCCTTTGCCTTTGAAGATGATTAGCATTTCTTCTAAATATTATTAATTTTTAAAGGTATTCCTCAGAATTAATAAGGATGATTCCGTTTACAAATTTTAAAGTGAAAACATGAGTTACGTTTTAAAAAGTGACCTATTCCTCATGAAAGAGGAATACAAGTCAGAGTATATTTCCTGAATTGTTAGAATTTGGGGAGAAGTCCCAGATCTGATAAAGCACAAAGTTTTGATGAGAGCAGAGACCCTGAATAAACCCCAATTAACTGTAGGCCAGTGTTTCTCAAAGAGTGATACTATAAATCACACCAATATTAACATCATACAATAGCTAAAAAATGCAGATTCTGAGAGAAGGAGGGGGGGAATGGGGTCTTGGTGTGTGCCACACCTTTTGGGGGCAAGACACAATTGTAAGAGGGACTTTACCTAACAAATGCAATCAGTGTAACC
>CAUYRH010138352.1:0-32420 GCA_963574655.1 Perodicticus potto
GGAGGCAAGAGACTCGCTTGAGCCCAGGAATTGGAGGTTGCTTTGAGCTGTAATGCCACAGCACTGTATCCAGGGTGACAGCTTGAGGCTCTGTCTCAAAAAAAAAAAAAAGAGTTGATGTGTTAATGCATAACAACACTATACACTGTCTTGATATTGGGGGCCTCTGGTCATTGTTTTTGAATATGAACAAAGCATTTGATTAAGAGTAAGGTAGTCACTTGATCTGTTAACAATGGTTTCTCAGGGATGCCAAGTGGAGTGGAAATTGCAAGACGATTTTATAATATTAAATCTGTTTTGGTCAAATACCATCAGGTGTTAAGGTTAAATGAGTAATAAACCATCTACTTGGAACTAATACTTTGCTACTTAGTTGAAAACAAATAGTTGAGGCACAATGGTATAGATTTCATTTCAAATACCTGATGTTGATTTAGTAAATACTGCTTCAGGGATTCTTACCTACTCATTTTATTTTTCCGTTTTGCTTCAGTTCATTTCGAGTCTCCTTTACAAGACTCCATTTTGTATGCTGATTGATTGGAGTCTATTGTTCTAATGACAGTACTAGTGATTTTCATGTATTTTCAATATGGAGCAAGGTGGACTCAGGTATCAGAGCAAACAAACATTTTAAATCTTCCTCAGGTAATTTTGTTATTTCAGTTATTTATTAGTCTAGTAGCCATCCCTGCTTCTCTCTCACACATCGCTGATGGCCCCTGTTCAGTTCTCTCCTGATGAAACCTACTCCTTTGGTTTTTCTCCTCAGAGTCATAATGCTCCACATCTGTGACTGTCCAGGAGTTGACACAGATCTGTATCAACAGTTATATCCCTTAACTGTTCCAATACATCTTTTTTTTCTTGCATATTTTTTCCTGAACTAGTATAAGTCAAGAGGTCAGAGGTCCAAAGCCCCAAGGGGTCACTCTTGTAAGGTTTGCCACAATGGAAGGATGCCACAACCATATAGATGGGAGCAAAGGTCCCTGCCTTACTCTGTTAAATCCTGTCCATGAATCTTAGATGCAGGGGGCAGGAAGGGAGAAGATGCTCATGAGGAGGTCTAAGAGGTGGGGTGCAGTGTTTTTTGCTTTGGGGCACAGATGTGTGAGGTAATATTTAATCCATTGTGTAAAATCAACACGTAATTGGTGCAGTGCTCAAGTTCCTTTAAATTAAAAACAAGTTACTGGCACCTTTTGGGGGCAAAACACGATTGTAAGAGGGACTTTACCCAACAAATGCAACCAGTGTAACATGGTTTCTTGTACCCTCAATGAATCCCCAACAATAAAAAAAAAAAAACAAGTTACTAGAGTGCCTTTATACTATAGTAATGTTGACATTTATGAGAGATAAAACGCTTGGTTGGAGAGTAAGTTAGACAGTACGTGAGAAAATCTCTAGTTCCAGTTTGGGTTACTTCTGTTTGACAACCACCGACAAAGAACTAAAGTTTTTCAAAATTCTCCAGAGTTCTTATTTCTTTCATAATAACCCAACTCCAGAATTGGGTTGAACTGTTATACTGGGCTTAAAGTTGAAAATCAGATCTGATTGAAAAGCAAAGCAAGGATTTAGGGAAGACTTAAGGGGTAGCTGACCTGTGACCATCAGCTTTTCCCTACTATGTCGGGGATATACTTCTGACAACATTGATTACTACTGAAAATACTGATAACAAAGTATGAAACTTCCTCACTTTTGTTCATAAGTCTAGATACCACTTTCTAGTTTCCCAAGTGCACTCCAGAACGGGTATGACAATGGCAATTATCACCCTCATACAAGGGAATTTCATCTCCAAATATGTACACAAAGCCAGTTAAGGTATTCTTGTGTACTCTTATAGACCTTGGAGCAAGGTAAGGAAAATTTGGCTCAAGAGCCTGGAAAATACTTCAGATACTACAGAGAAATATAATGGCATCAACATGACTGTAGTTCATAAACATGGTATGTTGACTTACTATATTGTTAATTTCCTTCATTAAAAAATGAAATTGATTAGGATGAAAACACACCTTCTGTAAATAGTTTCCACTTGTCAATTATGTGCCTACTTCTGTTTTAGATACTAAAGATACAAATATAGGGTAGCTATTTTTATTCATCAAGATGTATCTCAATACTAGATGATTTTAAAACTCTTGATTTAAATTGGATAGTACACAATCATAAGGTATCTTTCCTTTAAATATTATCTCAATGTCTATACCACCACCCGTTTCACATTTTGCAACTCTCTTCTTTTATATGTTCTCTTAGCTAATTTGATAAGGGCACAGTCTTACTGTACAAGAAACAGTCTTGAAGAGGCAAGAAGAGAAAATTCAGCAGCTCTTGTTAAAGAGCATACTGCTTTTCCCAAACAGACCAAATGCTTCCTTTACATTCCTATAGCTTTCTTTAATTTCTGTACCTTTAATTTTTAATCATTAACAATACACAGCTAACAAAATCAATTTTATATCCTTGTCAAAAGCAGAAAAGTGAGAAGGAGGGTGGACATAGACTTTATAATTTGGTTCAGCTTCTTTATTTTTCACTCGTAGAATATAAAATTCCAGAGACAGCCAAGGTTATGCAGCAAGTGGCATAAGAGCAAAAGTCCAGTGATCTTATCCCTGGTAGCAATGAGGTTCCTTTCATGCCTTAACAGTGAATTTACATAAATTTTTCCAATCCTAATACTGTGTTTGATTCATATAAAATTCTAGAGGGCTTGCCTTTAGGAAAGAAACAATTATATATATATTTTTTTTCTTTTAAAAAATGGCCCCTTTGTTTGTATTCATCTAGAGTATTTTTGAGTCATGACCATATAGTTTTCTGGCACCAACTTCAACTATCAAGAATGCTTTCCTTTAGCTTAAGAGCTGTCTAAAATATTTGACTATGGCTAACATTAAAATAAAAACTGACATCATTTCACAAACTAACCTCAATTTTGACATAACAAGTGTTGCCTAAAATTTCAACAGCTATTTTTGTTATTTCTTGGTGTGTGAGACACTGCTGTTAACATTTCATGATTTGCTCATTTAATTCTATGAAGTTGATGCTATTATTGTCATTTTTGTTTTATAGGTGAGAGGCTTGAGACTTCATTTTTGGAACTTAAGTTCTTAGTCGTTAACTTATTCAGTATTATTACATGGTTAGACTATGGCAGGCCCAAGATTTGAATCTTCATTGAATGCAGACACCCACAGTCTTCACCAGTATATAATTTGTACTAAGCTCCCCAAATTTTCAATTCCAAAATTTTATTTTCTATTTAGTTTTTGGAAGTTGGATACATTTTCACCCTGAAACATTGTTAACAAGTCCATTTAATTCATCAATTAGGCCAGACACAGTGGCTCACACCTGTAATCTTAGCACTCTGGGAGACCAAGGTAGGTGGATTGCCTAAGCTCAGAAGTTTTTCCAGCCTGAGCAAGAGTGAGACCCTGGATCTATTAAAAAGAGATAAACTAGCCAGGCATTGTTGCAGGCACCTGTAATCCTAGCTACTTGGGAGGCTAAGGCAAGAAGATCATTTGAGCCCAAGAGTTTGAGGTTGTTGTGAGCTTTGACACCATGGCACTCTACCCAAGCGACAGAGCAAGACTCTGTCTAAAAATGATGTATAGCTTTCATATGAAGGATAAAACCCTGTTATAGCACAAGAAATGGGGAAAGGGGCAAGAGAGGGGAGGGGAGGAGAGAGGATGGGTAGAGGGAAGGTGATTGGTGGGATCACACTTACGGTGCATCTTACAAGGGTACAAGTGAAACTTACTAAATGCAGAATATAAATGTCTTCATATAGTGATTAAAAGGCCATGAAGGCTATGTTAAATAGTTCAATGAAAATATTTCAGATTATATATGAAGCCAGCACATTGTGCCCCATGATTGCACCAATGTACACAATTATGATTTAATAAAAATAAAAAAAATAAAATTCATTAAGTAGCCTAATAATACAAGTTTGCTTCATATCATTTAAAGAAAATATGTGTTAGGGTCCAAGGTATTTATGTTACTATTTTAAAGAGGTAATTCCTTCTTTAGGAGAAGGTGAAGCTGGAACTGTTATTTGGCTATGGATTTCACGCGCTGGTCTCAGTCCTGTAACCACAACACTAACCCATCCCGCCCCAGCCCCCAGGGCCTGGTTTGTCACTGGATAAAGGAAGCTTTGTGACCTTGCTCCTTCCCAGGCTAACTGCAAAGCCTACTCCAGCCACTTCTCTTGATTCTCATCTCTCCATTTGACTATTTTGCCCTAGAGCGTCAGTTCCCGGCTTCTTTCAAATCCAGACAGCTTCTCATGTGGGGTGATCAGAACTCCCCACAATGGTCTTTCACTGTGACTGAGGTTCCTACACTCGAATATCAAGGTGACCCATGTTCCTTGTGCTTTTTAATTGTAAGTCTAGAACAACTAGACCCAACTACCGTAGGGTGGTTTCTGAATGGAGTCCTTAACTTTAGATCCTTGATGAGGGCTCTGGATCTGGGGAGATTGTGTTCCAAGCACAGACTACAGTTAATGTGCTCTAATAACAGGGACATTCTGGTTGTTCTCAGCACACACTGGACAGCTAAATACTGGATCATTCTTAAGTGCCCTCTGAAATCCCAGAGCCTTGTAGAGTTATTTTTAAAATGTATATGTCTATTTTAATAGAGCTCAAAGTCAATGAAACACAATTCCTACAGTTGTGTGGAATATTTAATATACATAGTAAACTTATATGCATGTATATATTTTCTTTCATATTTCTTTTACTACATAGATCTTTTTTCAATAGAAATACTTTTCTACGGAAAAAAACAGATACTTCTTTTATAGAAGAGACATGTAGAAAGATGGAAAACCTTATAAAGGTATTTTCTGCTTTAACAGGGAGATATCTTTTTGTTTCATGTTCTCCAAAACTATATTTTTCACGTCTCCTTCAAAAATAACAAGAATAAACAAATGATAATCTTTTTCCTTTATCATTCTATTGTTGATTTATAGATAGGAAGTAAAATGAATTCATAAACCAAAGTGCAACGCAGTGATGTAAGTGAGCATTTGGTCATAAATTCTCATTCCTGTGTTTCAGGGTGTGTTTGAAAGTTTGTTTTTTAACTTATTTTATATCTCTTGCATAGTAAGAATTCTGTAACTGAAATAAATATACATTAGGTTAAAAGGTTTTTCTCTATGCACTGCTAAATCACCTCCTGAATGCATGCCAACACTCCATGGGGCTCACAAACATAGTTGAGTTTTCTCACTCCTTTGTGGATTAATGGAATTCAGTTCTGTAAGTGTTTATGGAGAGCTGCCCTACTATGCACAAGTCATCGGTGAGGTGTTCAATAAATATTTGTAGAAACACAAATAATTGCTGTGCACTTAGCATAATCACACGTGCTATACGGTGTACATGCCAAGAAGTTTGAAGGCAGAAAAAAGAAATTTCCGAGCTTTTCGGATGATCCCAATCAGATCAGAGCATATCAAAACAGCTGGAGCTCTGTGACTCAGAATCAATCAATCCATTTTGAATCACCTCATACTCCTTCATTTCTCTTTATAGTTTCACAGAAGAGATTTAAACCAGAATACCTCCTTCTCATTTGGTTAAATCCCTGCTTTGAGTTGCTTTGCCTTCACAATCTAATATCAATGAATGAAAATGACTGTAATATAAAAGAAAAAAAATAAAGGCTAACATTAAAATGCTTTTTAAAACGATGCCGCTACACATGTATAAAATAAACCATATGCTCAAATAAAATGCCCTAAAAGCAACGTGATCTTTTCAGGTTGTGTTATGGAATGAGGATAATTCTGCATCAGCAGCATTTATGGAATTTATAAATATGGCAATGATTATGGTAATTTTCTAAGTGTACAATTAGTATTTTAATGATTATGCAAAGGTTATCTTTAGCAAAATTAAGTTAGTAAATGAAAGCTATTTGTTATTATGTGTTTTGGCTTCTGACATTTGCCCCTCTCTTTGTTCTGGTAGGTACCGATTACACCATTCTTTGGCAAAGGCTGTTCAGCAGTGGTGACCTCTTCCAGCCCAACACTCTACAAATTATTATCTCTGGACTCCCAGCTGACACCCTGCCGGAGGCAAAAGCGACTAAGCCAACTGGAACTGTGCCTTTTCTCTTGTCAAGGTTTTTTTCTTACACAGGAAAAAGAAAGAAAAAAAAAAGATGAAGTTGGGCAAAGTGGAGTTCTGCCATTTTCTGCAGCTAATTGCTCTTTTCCTGTGTTTTTCTGGGATGAGTCAAGCAGAACTCTCAAGGTCCAGATCAAAGCCCTATTTCCAATCAGGGAGGTCCCGGACCAAGCGCAGCTGGGTGTGGAACCAGTTCTTTGTGCTGGAGGAATACATGGGTTCAGACCCCCTCTATGTAGGAAAGGTAGGGCATTTGACTTTCAAAGTTGCAACTGATTATGTCAATGACTGTGCTTGGTTGGGAAGTTGCTGATGTTTTACTGTGGGGGTGGAAAACACAATGTGTCCTTCCTATGAAAGTTTTGGGCAGTAGCCACTGCAAAGTTGTAACCAGAACATGAGTCAGTATAGTACAGCTATAACTTAAACACCGAAAAACAGGTGAGGACCTAGAGAAGGCTTTCTACCATGACAGCGGCACTCTGGTCAAACGGTCATCAACAGAATTAGAACAAGAACATCTACTAATAAACAAAGAGTAGTGGGCTTTTACAGCTGGTGGTTTTTTTAGCCTCTCCTGTGGGATACTGTGTCAATAATGTCCGTATTAACATCTATGCTTATGTATCTTTGCCTGATACTTACAGTATTAAAACTGCAAAGTAAAGTTATGAAGCCTGAGGGCTCTAGGTTATGAACCATTCAAACCCACTTTTCTTACTGGTCTCATTTTGGTAAATCCTTATGGGTTTTCTGTGCAGGTTGCTTTGTAAAATTTTCTTTGTATTAAAAGTGCACATGAGGAGAAGTCAATGAGAAGTGATATTAGACCAATGATGGGCAGTTCATGGTGCATTTGTTCGGTGGCCAAGTGTTAGCCAGATGGAGATTTTATTTTTTCTCACAGCTTCCTTCTGTTTGAATATTTGGGCAGGAGATTTTCACTGGAGGGCCTCAGGAAGGGAATGATGCTCAGCAAAATGTGGGCTTTTCTTTGTCATTCTCATGCCATGTTCTAAGTCCCTAGCCTACTGCGGGGTTCAATTATTTAGATATTTGTGAAGATCTGAATTTCTCAATTTCCTATTGAGGACCAGTGAAGGTTTTCTAAGTAGGATGTATTACTAAGGAATCTAGGTCTGTGTGTCTCTCCTCTTCACTTCGTTCATTTCCTAATTCTATTGTTTTCCTGATAAAATGAAGCACAGCCAACTAATGAATTCATCTGTTATTCAGTTTTTGAATAATAGAGGCTATTTGCTTCCATGGGTCATTCGTTCACCTAAGCCTACCTTAAGTAAGGGCACGAATTATTTTTGTTGATGGTTATCTGCGTAACTAAAGGTAATCTGTATTATTGTTTCCTTTTAATGTCTCTATATTTTAGAAATACTGTCTGGTTCTGTACTATAAACAAAATCATTTAGGTGAGTTGAAAGTTTTTAAGGAATGTGGATTCATTCCCCACCCCCCACCCCCACCACCACCAATCACAGCATTTTCCTGTCCCGGGAAAGCATATATAAATTCACAAGTGTTTTTGTGTACATATACATTTTTTTATAGCTATTCTACTTTATCAGTATCAGCATACTATATACTATACATATGGCTAATTTCTCTCTCATTCTCTTTTTACTTGTTTTCTTGTAAAAAAATAAAAAGTGAAAAGAGTAATCATTATGTAAAGTTAATGACTAAGAGTCCAGCTCTGATTTTCATTCATTTTTTTAAAGGACATTTAACAAATCCATCAAGCTTTCTTTGATAAACAGATCTAAAGATTCTACTAATGTCCAGAGTCAACATTATTAGTTGAAATAATATTTTTGTGGCAATATAAAATTTTCTAAAAAGCAAAAATATTCATATTAACTTGGATTTAAATAGTTTTGCCTGGGAAAAGTTTGGGTTTTAAAAACTGATTTTGAAACTTGAATACCCTTTAAACATTTTAAAACCCTTGCATAATAATTCAGAATGCTTATATACAAATAACCCCTACAAGTTCATTTAAAATTGTTGACCGAACTCTTGGAGAAATGGCAGTAAAATAATTTGGGACACAGAGAGGATTTATAGATAAGAGAAATGCAAGCTCTTACAGAAAAAATTCTTAGATTTTCTTCAAAAAAAGGAGACAGAGAACTGAGCACTATAGATTTTATTTATGACATGATGAAATGATTATTTTTAGGTTAGTACTGTGTTAATAGCAACATGAGAATACCTGTGACCTTAGCATGGGTTGATCACTTGGGTGTATAAACCATGTCTCTGTGTGTGGCTGGGTGTGTATATTATATATATATATATATAGGAATCGATGGCTCTGATCACAGATGTTTATAGGACAGAGAAAACTAAATATTGTAGATGAAGATGTATAGACGTGGCGAGGCAGATACTCAAGAAAAGGAAAGAAAGAAGCTTATCAGTAATTTTCACAGATGCATATTTCACCCACGGTAATTAGATGGCCATACTCTTAATTGTCCAGACAAAATTGAGCTACTTAGGTAACTGGGAAAATGTAAATGATGAATTCAACAAATTTTATAACTTAATTTGATCAGACAATGGATAAGTACTGTGTGTATCAGATTAACATAATTTTTATTGTAGGCTCTTCCACTTGCTACTTAGTGTATAACTTAGGGGCAAGTTGCTGAACATTACATTTTATTTTTCTCATTTCTAAAATAAGAACACTAATATCTTCAAGTCAGGTTTGTTATTGAATAAAGAAGATTAAACTATTTGGAACATATATTCAATTAGTCTGGATATTATATTTTCTACTTTACTACGTATTAATTATGAATCAACAGAGTTATGGATAATCTATTGTATGATGTGTCAAATGTTATATGTATGTTTCCTCAGATGAAAGCAGGCATTATTTATGGTCTAATAATGTATATGTTTATTCCAATTAATTAGGAAAACTGTCTTCCTAATGTGCTTAGAAATACAGCATTTTTTTTTACATTATAGATGATTAAACTATGGCAGACATATAATTAGTAGGATAAAAATATAATCCTAAACAAAGGAACTTCAAATGTTAGAGAAATTGTGTCTGTGAATTTTTTTAAACATTCAAATTCAGAGTCCATATTAATGGCTTGTAGCCAAAAAGATCAGTTAAATGACTGAATTGAAAATAAAATTTGATCAGTAAGACACTGGGGATAATGAGGCCACAGTATGGCTTTCCACTTTATTATTTGAGCTCATTAATAGGTTTGTTTCACCTGTGATAACCCAAGAGTGCAGGAGCTAGAACAGTCTGTTGCACGAGGCTGGGAGTTGTTCTAGAATATCGACTGAGAAACTTCCAGGGCGCAGACTTGTGTGCTGAGTTAGACTCTGATGACGCAACCTTTGTCATCAACTTTCCTATTGTTTTCTTGTGAAATAAGTTGAGATGCTTTGATCCCCAACGTATAAACTCAAGAAAGTAGTTTAGCTGTTATTCTGATTTCCGTTTTAAAGAATTATAGCGCATCTTTCCCTGAGTATATTTCTCAATTGTCAGCATGCCTTTTTACTGGTCTGTATATGGGGGAACGAAAGGAGACCCTTTTCTCTACTTCCTCTCTGACTTTATATCAGCCCTCACCAGGCTGTTTGCCGCTCAGGGAGGTGACAGTCTTCACTTATCTCATTGCATCATCCTACACTTTTCCAACCTAGTCTTTTTATCACCTTAACATTACTCCCTTAATGTCCCCTGCCCGTCTGATAAAAAAAAAATCTGTCTACAAAACTACCCAGTCTGTGCTCCAGGTGTTAAGTGTTTTTCATCTTTCCCATCATGGGCTGCGAGCCGGTCACTGTGCTGAAGGACGTGACTTCCACTGAAATGGAAGCCGCTTCCCTGGTTCTTAACATCGCTTTTGCCTTTTTTGCTGTTATCCTTTTTTCCTTACGCATTCAGGAATAATTTATTCCTATTACCCCGGTAGAAATCAAACACACAGAAATGTAGTTTGAAGGGCTCACTTTGCTTTAAATTTAAGCTTACTTGGAAGTGTTGGCGAATTTCAAGCCATTTAATTACATTTCAGCAGTATCTCTTAGCAGGAGCTACTTTCCATCTCCTGATATCTAAAGATACATTCCGTCTTCCAGAAAATAAATTTTCTTCTTGTAACTTGATGTGTTGAAAAAAACTGAACAAGTTAGATTGTTTCATTGGGAAATTTTTTATTAGATACAGAAAAAGAAAATACTAATGAACCCCAGCTATTAATGACTTAGTAAAGAGTGTATTCAGAATGATAAAATTGACATTTTATAGATTTAGGTGAACAACAACAACAAAAAACAAACAGGAAAAGTGTCCTCTGTAAATGTAGTTTGCCTAAAATCAGGTCAAATCTTGGAAAAAATAAAAACTGTTTTTTCTGGTAATGTATAGAAAACCCATTTTCATATCTTCATGACCAGAGTTAATTTGTAAAGGTCCTTGTTTTTATCTTTGTTTGCTGACAGAAGTGGGGAACTCCCAGTGCTTTCAAAAGGAATTTGGACATGGATCAGCTCTGTGGGACGCAAATAAGTTCAGATTCTAAAGAAATACTGTCTGGAAGTTATTTTTAGCGACTGTAATACTCCATTGTAACTATAAGATAGAAAATGCCATTTCTCCACATAAAATCAACAATTCAGAGTGGTTAATTGTCTTATTTTTACCGTAGTGAAAATAAAATATGTCTGATTGTGGTGACACTAAAATGCAGAAACCCACTATTAAATCATTTTAATATTACCATCCTTCAAAGTTATCTTAGTATAGAAATAGTTCCATGTGTAATTACCAAAACTCTTTATCAGGTAAAATTATATAACTGAAATTCGAGGAAGTGGGAGAATTTCAGCTGCATACCTTATAGACAATCTAGATACTCTCTAGATTAGGTTCGGCATTTCCTGACTGTTCATATATGTTGACCAAAATCATTTTAAAATACCATCTTTTTTTAAAAAAAGATTAAGAGAGTACAGGTGTATTTTGTTACATGGATAAATTGTATCATACGAAAGTCAGGGCTTGCAGTGCGCCCATCCCCAGAATAGTGTATATTGTACCGGATAGGTCCGATTTTTTCCTTCATCCCACGCCCGATCTCTCCCCGTTCTTAGCTGTCTTTCTTAACATCTGTTTATATTCTTACTCACTCCACTTGCTGCCTCTTTCATGAGGCAAAAAACAGGAAGAATAAAATGCGTTCTAGACTTGTGTTTTTATGTTGTATTTATGTTGAGTTTTTAATTCCAAAGGACCAGATATGCACTAAAATGATGATTTCGGTCTTTCTATATAAAGCACACTATGACTGTACGGACAGGCTTTATGGGCATTGCTCACTGATAGAGTCACAGAATCTGCAGCCGTCTCTGTGACTCACCAGGATGCATGACAAAATTAGTTAAGTGGCAGGACGGTCACTGAGCGTATATAGGCAAGTACTATTTGGGGAGAAAATTTGCCGTTTTGCACGGATTGTATTTATTAGGTTGCCCTAGGTTGGTTACCAGAGAGAAACACTGCTTTGTTTAAATATTGTTAACATTGTATCCAGACTATTCTTCTTTTTTTCACTGCATGTTGTTAAACCTGTCCTCTGTGTTTTCTCCCTGTTTTTCCCCCCCATTCCTTCCTTCGTCAAATACTCATCAAATATTAATTCTGAGACAGGTGAGCTAAAAAATAGACTCTTTTATAAAATTAATAGTCTGGTTAGTAAGCTAAGCAGGTAACCAGATAGTAATGCTAAGCAATAAATTCTAAAGCTAAACTACGTTTGTAGAAAGGGTTGAACAGGCAGATTAACTCAGATTCATGAACAAATGCTCGGATGAGGACACCTGGCATATCTCTGTGATTTAATATCTTTTAAATACAATCTTAAACTCAAAGCAAAAAGAAAGAGAGGAAGAAATTTACCTTCTAAAATAGTAGGACAGAGTCATTTAAAACTGTGTTTTTGGTGAAGCTTTATATAATAAAAAGAACAGCAAGCAGAAACCCTAGTTGTCATTTTTTATTATTTTCAACAAGTCTCTAGAGCAATCAGTTTTGATTTCCTCATCGATAAAGTGGAGATCAAATTGGCAAAATTTTAAAATGTCATATGTTGCAATAATTGCAAACCTATCACTAAATTGCTAAGTACTATTCTCAAATTGAGTTGCCCAAATATTAATATCTCACATAACTACAGAAATCAGATAAACCAGAAAACTAACATTGTTGTAATCCTGTTTATTAATCAACAGATTGTATTGACATTTTTCTAATTTCACCAACAACGTTCTTTTTCCCAGTAGGAACCAATTTAGTATCATACCTCTCGTGTGTCCTGTCTGCTTAGAGTTTTACAGTCTAGGACAGTTGTTTAGTGTTTTGTGGTCATCGTTGACTAGTAATATGGTAGAAGATCTTACAGTCCGGGTCTGTTTAATGTTTCCTCCTAATGTGTACTTTCAGGAGACAGCTTTTTGGCAAGGATAAGAGAAAAGTGATGGTTTTCCCTTCTCATTACATCATGTCACAGATTCGAGAAGTTGATAAGACTCATTCATATTGATATTCAATTTGGTCACTTAGTTTAGGGGTGTTTATCAAGTTCCTCCTCTGGAAAAAAAAGTGTGTTAAAGTTCCATCATCTTGAAAGAGACATAAAATTATCTGAGCTGTATTACAGATGGGAATTATTACTACCCCGGGGTTAAGTGGGGTACGAGGATGATTCAGTACAGTGCATGGGGCATTTTGAGAATGAGGGGTGAGTTAGCCTGAAATATCAGCCTGTTTTATGTCTATAATACTCTTCTACATATAATATGTATATAATTTTATGCAGCAACGGGTTGTGTTTCACAAAAGCACATCAATATAGGATGTTTCGGGGACATAGATTTTGTTTTCTGGGTTTTTCTTTTCCTGAACTATGTAATATTATCATTTATACTCCAGAATTTCAAGAATTTTTTTTCTACTCATCTAGAATTCAAAAATAATAGTTTTGCCCTCACATGGCTTATAAAACATGCAGAAAACACCCTGTTTCCCATTGTAACATTGGGCCTCCACTGCCAGTCATCTTAAATATAAACCAAACAGATGGTGATGGAGAAAATATTGGACCAGAGGCACCAGCTGCCAGAGCATGTCAGAAAGAAGAAGTTATAGATGGAAAAGAAAAAAAACAACCAAGCAAACCTTGGGTGTAATTCCGAGGGGAAAGAGCCGCAACCTACAAGAGATTCTACAAGAGAAAAACCCGGGAGAAGAGCAAGAAGGAGCAAGATAATCTCTGAGGTCCACCCCTGAGAGGCTTGGAGTCCTGCCGGAAGGGCAGGAGGAGCGGTGTTTTCTCCCTCCCTCATGTCTCTGGCAGTCAGCAGCCTCCTGAATCACTGGAGAGCCTTTTCATCCTCAAGCCCCAAATCATCATGACCCATGAACTGGGAGCTTTTTGAGGACAAAGTGTCAGGTTTCCCGCGCCCTCAGGTCACTCTGTATCATTGCAGACCCACGCTGAGATGGCAGGTACCATATTGCTTCTCCATCTGCCGTGCACTGATGTTTACCAGGGGGCTTCAGCCCCTCAGTTGTCATCTGCCACGTTCTCACACAAACATCTCCTAAATCTGGCCCAGACTGTAGGAAACACGGGAGCCAGTGGAGCCCGGGGTCTGTGTGACTCCAGAGCCTGGACATTCCTTGCAGGCTGCCTTCTGAAGAGAGGGACAGGGATGACCAGAGGGCTGCTTTCCTCCATCCAGACGCATTTTCTCCTCTTCTTCCTCCTCGCTGGAGGCTTCCAAGAGAGACGTTGGAGCTGGGGACTCTCAGGAATGGTGCTTTCCCTCTGTTGGTGCGTCCAACACACTGAGGCGTCCACAGAGAGAGGGGCTTAAACCTTCCCTTTCAAGCCCTGCAGTGGACTGATGGGAGCCTGGCCCATGAGCTTCCTGATCTCCAGCCTCCCTGGTGCTGTGGACTTGGCTGCACCATGAGAGTGGGGGACACCCGGACTCAGGGGAACATCAGACCTGTTTGGGAGAAGCATGCTTCTCCTGGGTGGTCAGAGATTGATCTTTGGGAGCCTGGGGAGGGCCTCCTGCCAGATCCCGTACCCCCACGACTTGATTGTGTTGCTGAAGGCACAGAGGGGAGATCTGTGAACTAACCTTGGGAGTCAAGAGGGCCACGTGGGAAGAACCAAAAACAGGACTCAGTGTGCATCCCAGCAGCGGGGCATGTGTGGGGCGCACTCCCCGACAGAGGCTGTGCCCCCAGCCCAGGGCAGGATTCTGGGTGGGCAAGTTTCATGCCTGCAGTGCAATCCTTGGGGAACTCAGCCCATCTGAGCTCCTGCCTGCTGACAGGTGCCAGAGGGAGACTTCAGAGCAGGGAGTAGGGAGAGGAGCTGGGCTCACTCCTGACAGGTAGATTGGGAATCTCAGGTGGCCCCTCCCCAACAAGGGGGCTTTCTGGATGAAGGGACCATTTCAGCCCCTCCTTGGAAGCCTGTGAGTGAACCTTTGCCTCCTGCCATGACAGCAACCTCGCTAGCTTTTGTGAAGCCTGAGGGGAAGCTCACCCACCCCAGCCCTGCTCAGCCTCTCTCCCCTACCTGTGCTGTTCTAGGGAATAAGGACTCACTTGTAAGTTCAAGGGTCCTGCCCACCACCTGGAGCATTCAGTTGCTTCTCCTGAGGGTCTAGAGACAGTCACAGGTCCCTGAAACAATACTGCAGTGTGTTCCTTTTGGCGAGGGCCACCTACTGACATGAAGGTCAATTTGTACAGCCCTTTGCAGCATTTACTAACTCAGAAATACAGGGTATGATTGATTATCCACTCACAAGCACCACCTTCCCTCTCAGAGTTTGACCTGGGAATTTCTGGTCAACTCACATGGTTAAGAAGACAGCAGGGCTTGGGAAAGAGACAGGATTTCAAGGACCCCTTTCCTCTCTCATCATGGAGAGGTTAGCCTCCTGCACGCATAGCTCACCACTGCTGCAGCCTACAAACAACTACCAATGTGAAAGTCACCACACTAAGGCTATCTGTAACAAAGACGTTTGTGCAGAACCTAGATTGCCATCAAAGCACCCATAAGGAAAGCCAGAGCTTCATACCCAACATATACTACAGTCACACCCTTACAAACGAAGGTGGGGGAAAAAAGCCCCAAGTAAACAAAAGGAAATTTGAAAGCAAAAATAAACAACTGCTCCATATGACACAGAATCAGCAAAAGAACCACCGAATTATGAAAAATAAGAGGAAAAGGACATCCCCAAAAAGGAACACCAGGCCTCTCGAAATAGATACCACCAAAATGAAAATACTGAAATGACAGATAAAGAATTCCAAATATGGATTATAAGGAAGGTCAACAAAATCCAAGAGAAAATGGAAAACCAACTCAAAGAAACCAACACAACAATTCAGAAATGAAAGAATTCACTGATGAAATAGCCATATTACAAAAATAGAACTTCTGGTTATGAAATATTTAAAACTCATTTCAGGAAATGCTAAACACAGAGCTTGAAGACAAATTTGTGAAATTAACTCAGTCAATCAAAAATACAGAACAGAGAATTAAGGAATGAACAAGGCCCATGTGAATGTAATATTGTGTAAAATAGCCAAATATAAGAATCATAGGCATCCCTGAGGGTGAAGAAAAATGCACAAGGAAACTATTTGAGGGATTAATTGAGGAAAATTTCTCTGATCTTGCTGAGTATTTAGACATCCAGGTACATGAAGGTCAATGAACCCTCATGAGACTGATTGCAAAAGACAATCACCAAGACATATAATCATCTGGCCCACCTTACCAAAGTCAACCAGAAGGAGGCATGCCTGTAAACCCTGAGACAAAAACATCAAATAACTTACCAAGGGAAACCGAGAAAGTTATCTGCAGATTTCTGAAGTGAGACTTCGCAGAAGGTTCCATTTTCAGTCTTAAACAGCACAGCTGTCAGCCTAGAATTTTGTATATGAAGGAGAAATAAAGACTTTTTCAGAAAGCACACTCTGAGGGAATTTATCAAGAATAGAACTGCGCGATAGGAAATACTCAGAATTGCATTACATGAATCAGCGCAATGGATACCCACCAGAGTAAAACCACCCAAAAGCTGGAAAGCAGACCTCAGGTGAGATCACAGCACAGGAGGTAAAAGAAAGCATCAAGGCACCACCCCCCAACAGGAAGAGCAGAACAGCATCCTTCACACAAATTCTATCAATCAAGGTGAATGGGCTGAATGCCCCACTCGAGAGACATAAGCTGGCTGAATGGATGAAAAAAAAATTATACGTAAAGCATTATGTTGGAAAATACGATAATAGATAGATTCTTACACATTAAAAGAAGTAGTGCCATACATTCCATTCCTATGCCTTGCATTTTCTTATATTTACACAGTTGAAATGTAAACAATTCACAGGATTACATTTAGTTCTGAACATTAATAATGATAATTTATTCCATTTATTCTTTTCTAAGCCCGTAACATTTTATGTGTCATGGTCAATATTGAATAACTCTATGGAAAGCCTTGTGGGTTAAAAAGGAGGTGTTCTCATATTAGAGATGAAGTAATAGGTACATTTAGAAGAAACGTAAGCAGAGTAAGGGAAAAACATTAGAGCTATAACTGAGATGAGCAACAAGGCATATCTGGATGCTTGTATTGAATAATCTTTTTTTAAATCCTAAAATTTTAGGAAAATTTTAGATTAAATTAATAAACCAATCAGTTATATGTAGAGAGAAGGTAAAGTTTCAGTATTGTATTAGTCTGTTCAGTTCTATAATAAAATGTCAGACTATGTGACTTAGACAACAAAAATTTATTTCTCACAATTGTGGAGGCTGGGAAGTCCAAGACTGAAGTGCCAGCAAGGGGGGTTCTTGTGAGGGCTCTTTCCTTGGGTTGTAGAAAGTCACCTTCTTTGCTACGTCCTCAGTTGGCAGAAGAGAGACATTATCACTCTATTTTTCTGAGTTTACCCCTGCTACAGGATTAGGGTGTAATATTATGACTGCAGTGAACTTTATCTCCCCAAAGCCCTGTCTACAAATACAGACACATTGAAGAGTCCATAGCAAGTATCCAAATTCATTTTCATTCATAAGTAATGAGTGAATAGGAAATAATTTTTGATAATTGTAATATATGCTATGTTTCAGTTGTAGCAAATAGAAGTTCACATAGCAATTTCAAAATTGTCTTGAAAAAATAGTTTTATTAAGGGTGTGAAAGTGTGCCCATGTTTTATACAAATAGCTATAGATCTACACCAAGAGCCTGAGAATTATCTTCTGTTCTTTCCTCGTATGAGCAAAAAAGAAAGAGCCAAAAGATGGGGGGAAAAGACAGTTTGGTGAAGCTGTCTTCATTTCTAGTTAGGCTAGAATACTTGTCTTCTGTAGGATAAATGCAGCGGATAATTTCTCAAGATGGGCCTGTGTTACAGGAATGATAATTAAAGTACCAGAACCAAAATGATTAGCATCATCCCAGCAAGTTGTGTGTGTAAACAGCACACAATTATCTGATAAGAATGCTTCCCTCAGGATGTTTACTTATCTTCTTCGTTAAAATGCTGACATGTTTTAAGGTATTTAACTAAAAACACACAATCAAAATTTGGACAACACATACATAATGTTCAACAGATGTGAGTTTGAAAGATTTGTGATGATCACTAGTGGAATTAGTCAAACCAGGCTTAAATTAGATTTTTCTGATTCGTGAGTCATTTAAGAGTCCACATTGGAGCGGAATATGTGTGGAGAGAGAAAGATTACACATTCTGCACTTGATTTTTTGAAATGAAGAAGAAATAAGATGAAAATCATCATTTTTTCTCCATAACATGTCTAATAACTCAGTTCTGTATCTCACATCCTTTCTGTTCCTCACACAGTTTACATAATTCTCTCAACTGAATCATAACAAAGCTGAATTTCAGTAGCTAACGGATGTTTGCTTTATGTGGACAAAATAGATTCTGGTGGGCTTTGATTTGATTTTACCTAAGATAAGTAAAAACATCAACAATTAAATATATTACTAAATATAGATGAGAGCAAACACATTGCCA
Source organism: Perodicticus potto (assembly GCA_963574655.1). Taxonomy (NCBI): domain Eukaryota; kingdom Metazoa; phylum Chordata; class Mammalia; order Primates; family Lorisidae; genus Perodicticus; species Perodicticus potto. Next base: position 18,352 of record CAUYRH010138352.1, read on the forward strand.
TAGTATTTGTAAAGTTAAAGTCACACATTGAGTCTATGAAGAAATATAATCCATGAGTAACATAATAACAACTCTCTGTAGTAGGGCACATTCACAACCTCGGGAAAGTGATTTTTACAAGATTAATATGGAATGATGTGATATAGTTTAAAATTTGTCATTGAAATTAAAAATGCAAACTTTATTACAAGTAATAAATTATCGTTTTGGTTGCTGATTATAACACCTGCATGTAGACTTAACCTGTAGCAGAAGAGCTGTGTTCAGTGATTTTGAGAGAGCAGTTGTGGAGAGTAATTATCTGAAACGAGACTGGCTTTCCCACTGATTAGATCATTGGTGAGAAATGTGAGTGCAAATGATGATGGAAAAATACAAATGAGGGGCGGTGCCTTTGACTCAAAGGAAAAATACAAATGAGGGGCGGTGCCTTTGGCTCAAAAATACAAATGGAGGGGTGGGCCCCATGTACTGGAGGTGGTGGGTTCAAACCCAGCCCCTGCCAAAAACTGCAAAAAAAAAAAGAAAGAAAGAAAAGAAAAATGCAAGTAAGTGAGATTTAGGGTTAGGGTTGGGAGAGAAGTATATTCTGTTTTCAGACCAAATTAAGTTTTCTCAGTAGTTATTTATGACCAAAACAATATTCAGATTACTAATATCTCATATGTGTATTTTTCTCAGTGTTGCTGTCTTCACACTGTCTATGGCTGCTGATTTTATATTTGAGTTTGATTTCTTGCTAAACTCTGGAACACTGGTAAATATTAGTTTTCAACAGCATTTAATTTTAACTTTCTGCCTTCCCACACCTAAGACATATGTGGCACAAACAGAAACTTCCGGGAGGAAGGGGTTTAAGCTAGTTCAGAGGCTTGAACAGTCATGCAATCATTCTTTTTATTATTTTCCCACAAACATCTCTCTCTTCATATTTAGCACAGAACATAAAATATGTGATATAATTTTGATCATGAGATACACATAAATCACATATACTAATTTTATCAAATTATATAGATGTCCATATTGAACCTAAATATTAAATGAGTGTCAAATATTTTCATCACAAATAAAAATAATATTTTCTTTTTATCATTGTACTTTTAACATTAGAGCTGGTCAGGGCTTTAAAACTTACTTAGTCTAGTCTCCTTCTGAGTTCAGGAATTCTTTGTGCCGTATCCCTGATGGGCGATCAGGCAGCCTGAGTCCCAGCTCTTACTGGGGTTGTCATGGAAATACACATTTCATAGTCACATGATTAGGGTTTGCATACTGGCTAGGGCACTTTTACTAAAAGATATGACTTCATATTAGAAATGAGTACCTTGAATACTTGCTTTTCCATTCTTGTGACACTTTACTCAGAAGAGTATGCTTAAACTCCACCCAGGTTAACATAAAAGATGTAAAGTCTCCATCTTTTTATGGATGAATAGTAATTCATGGTGTACATACACCACAGCTTGTTAATCCATTCCTGGATTGGTGGGCCTTTAGGTTGTTTCCACATCTTGGCGATTGTAAATTGAGCTGCTTTAAACAATCTAGGGCAAATGTCCTTTTGATAAAATGATGTGTTTTGGTTTTGTTTTGTTTTGTTTTTCCTAGGTGTAGGCCTAGTAATGAGACTGTGGGGTCAAATGGGAGGTCTAATTTGAGTTCTTTGAGGATTCCTCACAATTCCCTCCAAAGAGACTGTATTAGTTTCCAGTCTCAGCAACAGTGTGACAGTCTTGCCTTTTCTCCACATCTGCACCAGCATTGGCAACTTTGGGACTTTATGATGCGGGCTGTCTTCACTGGGCTTAGACAGTACAATACACAGCCACATAAGAGAAATATGAATTCAGTTCAACTTGGGGGCAGGGGGAATGAGCAAGGGAGAAAAGGGGAGGATGGAAGGGAGATTGGTGTGCTCCCACCTAAAGGGCTATGCATATAATGGCAAATGGCACACTGCTTGGGCATGGGCTATAACTACAAAAGAGGCTTTACCTAACAAATGCAAAGATTGTAACCTAGTTGTTTGTACATTCACATTAGCCCAAAATTTAAAAAAAAAATGTGACTTCAAACAAATAACCTATTTCCTCATTTCACCCAATAAAAAAATATGAATAACATTACTAATCTCACAGGCTATTGTAAACAACATTACCAACCTCATGGGCTGTTGTGAACAAAAAAAGAAGAAAAAATGAATGGGAAAAGATGAAGTAGAGTATAAAAGGGGGAAAATATATCTAAAAGTTGTAAGTTTCATGAGGAAAGGAATTGTGTCCAATCCAATCATTGTGCTCAAAGAATGGGTATTAAATGTAAAATGGCTCATGAAATTACGGTGCACTCTGAAGGCTGTCGTAAAAGTATGCAGAGTTTTAGGATAACTTATCTTTAGAAGGTTAAGTACCATTTGTTAAAATCTTTGCATCTTTCTTCAATTTTAAATGCATGCTTAAAAAGATTCTTTATCTCAAGCATTTCAGATGAAACGTGATTTCCAGAACTATCCCCATACTTAGCTTTGCTAACTTCTCAATGTCCTAAAATTTGAAAATCAAAATGAAACCTCCATAAGGTGTAAAAATCAATACATCAGTTAGAAGATAAAAATCAAGATTTTAATTTCTCTCGATCTTCTGTCCATTAACCCAAGGCATGGTGGCATTCATTATTATTTTTATTAACACTATTATTATCTCTTGAGAAAAACACTGTGATAAAAATTAGGTTTTGAGACTAAATATATAGGGATCAAAACTTACTAGTGAATATTCTGAAAGGAAACTGTAACAAAATCATTTATTAACTATGACAGCCACAATTGATCTTTCCAAAAATTGTTTTTCTCAGCACAATGTCACACGAGGAAAGGCTTTAGTATCTCTGCTTTGTTAGCAAGCTGTGAAAACTTCCTGCTCCAGCTGTCCACACTTGCTTTTGCTCACCCTTCTCTTCAGGTTTTTCATCATCATCATTTTCCTTTGGTTTCAGAAATTAAAACAGCCTTGTTCATAAGCTTGCTCCACCGGGCACAGAGACAGCCTGTCGTAGTGGTGATACATCACACAGCTGTGGGGCCCTGATGCTGCTTTTTCCACATGTAAATGAATCTCCTGTGCCCAGGCGAACTCGTTTTCTCCAGGGTTATCTTTGAGGGTGCCTACAGCTACTTCCAGGTCTCAGACCATGTCAGGAGCCCCGGGTTTCAGCACAGTCTAGTCTAGTGAAAAGCTGTGGGGCCCAGGAAACAGAGAACTCAGGATCAAAGTCATTGTTATACCACCCTGATGACCCAAGACCATGAAGTTTACCATCTCTATAATCCCTGTGATAGCCCTGGCTCTGTTTTAAAAGTTCTCATAAACAAAGCAGAAGGACATAAAAATAGGGAAAAGAGGTGGGGAAGGGGATTGAGAACCAGATGTGTGTGGCTGCCTACAATGTACAGTGCATAACCAACCCTTCTTTCTCAAAACAAGTGGTAGGAAAATTGTGTTGGTTGTCTGAAGTAAAGTGTTGCAATAGTGGAAATGAGAAATGATCCAATAAGTGAGGGCTTTTGAAGATAAAACCTCTTTGTTTTGTTCTGTTTCTCATAGGGAAGGAGAAATTATGTGTCAATTTTCATGTCCCTTATTCATTTTTGGATTATGTTATCTACTACAGATGGCGGATGAGTTGGTTGATTACACCAAGGCGTGGGGAGGAAGTTTAGTCTAGTAAGGCAACTCCTAAATCTGGTTCATAAATCAGGGAGAGCTCAGGGTGAATCTCAGTATAGTCATTTAATTTGAAATAACTCAGCTTTTCTTATCTTATTTTCTCTAAAATGGGTTTAAACATAGGTCTTACATAACATAGTTGTCATAAGACTAAAGACATTATATGTAAAGAACTTCATATTTGATAGATAGTTGCTATTTTCTGTGACTGACATTATTCTGGTATTTGCTTTTTAAAGCATATTTTGAAAACAACCTGAAGGCTAAAGAGAAAAACAATGATGAACCCAAGCAAAAATTGTCACACTACTCATTTGGTGACCACAGACAAGTCCTTTAAATTACCTTTCTTTGTTCTTTTGTTTATCACTAACACTAGATTTTCCTCTTCCTCAAAAATGAAGTGTGACTGGAATCAGATAACATCAGCTAAGATGCATGAAGTATTAAATTAAATAATTTATTTTTGATAGAAAGAACAGATGCTATTTGTATTTGTAAAATACATAGTATGTGGGTAAAAACAGAATTTGCAACACATAACCCTCTTTGGGATAATGATCGATGAGTAATACTCGGACAATAATTTTCAAAAATTATTTATGAGCCATGTTTTTTGATATTTAATTTTTTTGGATGGGAGTCTTGCTATGTTGCTCAGGCAAGCCTAGAACTCCTGGGTTCAAGCAATTCTCCTGTCTCAGCTCTTGGAATACTTGGAACAACAGGCCTGCCTCTGTGCCTGCCAAATAATGCTTTTACCTATACCAAAAGTGCTCTTGGGGTTTGGCTGCTGCTTTTAATAGTTTATATATTTAGAATAAAATCAGAATCAAAATTACATTGGACAGCTTTTTAAATTGCACATTTGGAAAAGGGGCAGAACCCCACACACACTCACACATATACACGAAGGACTGTTCTAGTCCCAAATACTTTTCAAATCTTGAAAGCTAATGAAATCCTTGGGAGTTTCCCAGCAAGACATTGCAGTGCCATTGTGCCATTAGGATTCTCCTGAAGAAAAGTGATGCTTAATGGAACCGGATAAAAGAGATTGCTTGTTAATCTCTCAGTTAATTTTCTTTCACACATTTTTTTATTATGAAGACTGTGCCTGAAGTTAGAACTTCATTTGCTGGAACCTTTTGCTAAAGTTTACCAATCCTATATCCCATTACTTCCTGAATGCAGAATCTGAGTTTGACTAAGTCATTTTAGTTATCCAAATAGCAGCATTTAAATATCCTCAGCTTAGGTATTCAAAATTAATACTGATTGAACAACATTTTTGGAGAAGTGAAATGCTGACATTTTGAGAGAAAAAAGGTACTGAACATCTTGATATGATTTAAATACTTGTATAGGGAGGGATTTTATATTTATACCTTTGGAAAGATAAATAAGCAGAAACCAAATATTTTGCAATTCTGATAGCCTTACCAACATATTAAGGGAGGGGTCGAGATTATTGGTAAGGGGAAATACTTCCAGGCTTTCAGGAACTGTCATTGCAAATAAACCAATTTGTGTGGGCCGGTATTCTAGAGTATAATTTGAGAAAACCAAGAGGAGAGATGAAGATCAGAGTTTATTTCATTCTTTTTCACAAATTAAAGAAAACAAAAGCCATGATGTTTCAATTAATCATCTAAAGAGGTTTCCTGAGATGCTGAAGAAAGTGCTAAGATAAGTATTTCTTCATGCACAAAAATAATCTCATGTCAGTTGACTACATGATTTTGGTGAAACTACAAGAGTTTTAGGGAAAATGCTGTACGTTTGGGTATGAAAGTCCTTACTGTTATTGGTAGAAAGTGAATCCTAAATCCACCCAAAATCTCATCTAGGAGACCGGGGGTGGGGGAGGGGGGGGCAGGGAAGGGGAGTCTCTACAGGGAAGTTGGTGGTAGGTGAAAAGCAAAACTCTTCAGTCCTGGAACAAAGTTATCTACTCAGATGGATACATTTGTGTTTTATTCACCCAAATGGAAACATCTGGTTGAGTGGAAAGAACATACATCCTGGCATCACAAATTCATCAGGGCATATCTTGGGGCAATGTGCTTTCTCCCTTACCCCCTGGCATCTGCGAAGTGAAAATTGTAGTAAGAGTTCATGTTCTCATTCTGCACACCAACATAATGTGTAGTCTGCAACTTTTATTCACCAAAGTACAACTCTTACAATAATTTTTTTAATTTTGAAGTACATATAAGAATATGGTAATTACTAGTGACCCTATTGGTTTTTTACACTGTCTGCTCAGGGAAACTAAATTCTAGACTTGAGTTCGTCTCAGCTTTGATCATAGCTCACTGAGATGTATCATCAGCCAATTAGTGATTTTAATCCTATTTTTTCAATCGGCGAGTTTTCCTTTGTACTTTCTGCTGATCTTCCACAAAATGCCAAGTATAACTGTGTCCACCGTCATTATTTTTCTCAAGAAATAGTACCATGCTGATTCAAACAACATGACCCTGGATCCAAGCAGAATTATATAAACCTGATGGGCTAAATTACAAAACCAAAATGGAAAAACTGCATGGAGGAAATGGGTTTATATTTAGTCCCAGGACATCTTCCACCTTCATGCTTTTCTGCTGTCAGAATTGCATGAATCTGAGAATGAGTTCGTCTCTGAAGTTTGTGCCCAACATGCCTCTTAAGAAAGCTCACACCCTCAGGGAAACACAAGGTGGGGTTCCCCTGCCCGCAGCTGAGACTGAGTTCCTCCTTAAGTTTTCCACCCTCATCTGCCTCATTTGCTTCACTCTAGTTCTGGACTTTTGGCAAAGAAGATAAAAAGAGAATTTTCCTCTCCAAGTCTCTGACACTGACTTATTTGTGTTAGAGATGGCTCCATCTCTCCTGGATTCACATATGGTTCTCGTCAATACTCTTCGGAAGTCAGAGCATCTATAAAACACTAGTGATAACTGCCCAGGAAGGTGTTGGAATGGAAAGAATCCCCACTCTCTTACAGTGTTTTAGAAGGAACATCTGGCCACTCTTGAGTCCGATTCCGTCTCATGGCCATATCATTGCCAGTTTATCAAAGAATTGACACTGACTCTTCAGAAAGCTTAATTCCCTCCACTTAGATTGGCTCTATTTTACCTTTCATCATGTTCTAAATTTTAAATGTGTTCAATTTTGTGTCAACCACATTTGGTAGATGATAAAACATATTGAGAAGAGAAACATTGTTTTAAATAAGAAATCATGTTAACAATTACATGTAGGTTTTAAGTAGTAGTACCTTATCTGATCATATGTGAATTACATACAAATCTATGCAAACACACAGTAGATAACCATTTTTTTCTTTCTCTTTCTTTTCTTTCTCCTCTGTACAACCCACTTCAGTATCAGCCGCCTATGGACACAAAGGCCAGGCAATGGTTCAGAGCCACAGTTCGCTCTGGCAGGGGCCACTATAAGAGGTGCAGGGAATGGCAGATAGCTATAACCATTTTTTAGCCTAAGCATTTTATTTACTTGTGGCCTTTTAGTATGAATTTGGAGTTACTTCACCTGAGCAAAAATGATTTTGAATTTACAAGTCCATATTTTAGACATTTTTAAAGGTGACATTATTGGGATGATGAGAATTAAAAATAGAATATACGCATTTCTTCATTTTGCTTTCATTTCTCACTTCCTTTCCCTTTTCCTCCATCCATTTTTTTTTAAAGCTATTCTTCTGTCACAGCTGACATAAGTGTAAGAACGTCTATCTTAAATAGGGCTAACTATGTTATTAGTTGATGGCTTCTTATAGCTAGAAGTAGAATTTAGGGCTTCCACAAATGTTAAGGTAGAGCAAAGTTTCTCTTGGATGGGGCATTATTTATATACAGTGCCTCTCACATATGGTAGTTATTTCTACAAAGTTACATGAACACAGAATTAGTGACTTCTGAACCATTATTGCTCTTTGAGGGAGTACAAAGTTAGATTCTTGTGAGCCTATAGTACCAACATTTTTATTAACTGACAGACCCTTATCCTGTTTCTAAAATAACTAACAGTAATTCTTCAACATTAAACTCACAGCCGAGGAATGCATTTTTCTCCAAAGGTGCATCACCAGTGTTTTCTGTACCTAGGATCACTACAGGGCACTTGACCTTTATACCCGAGGGCCATTTTTAACAGCAAAAGTACAAACAAAAAGCACAAAGTTTAAAAAAAAATGTGTTACTAAACAGACTGACAAAAAGGATAATTATTTACAGTATTAAAGCAGAGTCAAGAGAGAGGAGTGTTGCCTTAAGTCTTAGTTCAGCAGTTCTTAACAACCTGTGGGTCGCGACCCACAGCAACTGTATTAAAGGGCTGTGGCATTAGGAAGGTTGAGAACCACTGTCTTAGTTGGAAATGTATGAATCAGAATACTCTATGTACGTTTGTGAATGACCATGGACAAACATGTTTTATTGAGTAGACAAATTCCTAACTACAGAATCCTATAAAAATGAAGATCAACTAAATCTGTTTGAATAAACGCCAACTGTATATATCTAGTAAACATTTGTATTTGGACCACAATTCGTGAACACTTTAACATTCAGTTATTAGGTAATAATACACTTAAATAAATAAACCAGAAAAAAGAAAACTGATGGTGATGAAAAATTAATGGTAAGATAATCACAAAGCAAGAATTGCAATAGCTAAAAATTCTGAAGAGCTCAAAGCAGGATTTCCAATTCATTGCATACGTATATGACATAGGAAGTTCCAAAATAATACACTGTTTCTTGGCAACCATATTTCTTCTAGAATTTTCAGTTGGAGTCTGTAAATGATAAGTTTCCTAACATTTGCTGAAGTATACTAAATTTAATCAGGTACTGACCCCTAGTGCAGTGGTTCTCAACCTGTGGGTCATGACCCTTTTGGGGATCGAACGACCCTTTCACAGGGTCCCCTAAAACCACTGGAAAACACATTATGGTTAATAACAGCAGAAAAATTATAGTTATGAAGCAGCAATGAAAATAACTTTATGGTTGGGGGTCACCACAACTTGAGGAACTGTATTAAAGGGTCGCAGCATTAGGAAGGTTGAGAACCACTGCCCTAGTGGTATAGAGAATTTCAATGAAAAATTAGTGGTATAAAATTTTCTATGAAACTTTGAAGACTTTGCAAGGAAAGCACCTTGCAGGTCACTGATTTGAACTTTGCAAAGGCACTTTCGAAGTGCCTGGTGCCATATTTTATCAGTCTAGCCTTTTGATGAAATCCTAACGAGAGTCAGTAGAAGAAGGTCTAAGACTGAAAGCAGATCTGGAGAAAGACCCCGAGAATATAATGGAGTTTACATCCTAGTTGGGGACACAGGCAAAATCAAATAAGTAAAAACAAACTGATGATGATAAATCCTGTGGGGCAAAACACATGAGAGGGGAAGTAAAAGGTGTCAGTAGATAAGTTATCATTTTAAAAGGGGTGGTCACCTTGGCTGAAAGTGATGGTTTTACAAAGTCCAGAGCAAAGTACAAGAATGGTGAAGTCAGCACCTGGAGGAAATGAATTAGGCAAGGGTGGCCTGCTGGGTTTGAGAGAGTACAAAAGGCCAGCGCGGCAGCGGTTTGGGGAAAGCAGAAGAAAGGGGACTAGGTCTGTCATCAAGGTGGTGAATTATCTGACCCACTATCAAATTCTTTTTAGTGAAGTGCTCTTTGAAGTAATGACACTGTACTACAGTTAAAACATGCTATGAGAAAAAACGTCCCAGAAAACACTTACAGAGAAATTTCCCATAATCTTGTTAATTGCATTCCATGGTATTATTTTTATGAATTCCTTGAGGAAAGTCATTATGTGATCTTAATATCAGTAATCGTTGTACGTAATCTCATTGCTCAGACTTTTAATCTCAAAGCTTCTTTTTTGCCAGAATGTTCAGGACTTACAACAACAACCGTAAAAATGTATATTAACATGGTGGGACTCCCCCTGATTATCAAGCCGGCTCTGTGTCTCCACATTTGCTACCCTCTCTGTTCATTTATTCTGTCACTTATTAGATATCCTTATAAACCATCATAGCTTCCTTCTAGGAAAAGGTGTTTAGGAAATAGACAGATAAAGAAATACACTGATAATCAAGAAATTGAACCTACATTCTTTTATGATCTGTAGTATTCGTAGCAACTGCTATTCAGTTAATGACTTTTTCATCGATTTTCACCTAACTAGAATTTGCTCAATTTATTGCAACAATTCACTTGCAAAGCAATACATTTAAACTCTAATTTGGCTGAATCAAATGTTTTCTAGCTAGCAATTTTTATGACACTTAATATTAGAGAACAATTATGTGTCTAAAAGAAGTACGTACGTTGTACAAAGTGTGTGATATGAAAATGTACAGATTTGTGTCAGGTAATTCTTAAATCAAGGGAGCAGGTATAGTTTTATCAGCATCAAATTGGATTATTGTATTAGGATATGTTGACAAGGTAGTAGTGATATTTTTATACTTTGTTAAGGACAATTTAGCAAAAGTCTGGCTGGTACTAACAAAATGAATTGTGTCCTTGTTGAGGCAAATGCTGTTCATTTTACAAGCACACGCTCTAACTTAGAACATTTATTTATGGAGGGTACATTAACAATAGATTCCTAGACAGCATTTTGAGATAGCTTTACCCAATGTTGGATTTATTTTTCATTTTATTTTATTTTTTTTTAGAGACAGAGTCTTACTTTATCGCCCTGAGTAGAGTGCTATGGCATCACAGCTCACAGCATCCTCCATCTCTTGGGCTTAGGCAATTCTCTTGCCTCAACCTCACCAATAGCTGGGACTACAGGTCCCCATCACAATGCCTGGCTATTTTTTGTTGCAGTTTGGCCACGGCCGGGTCTGAACCTGCCACCCTTGGTATATGGGGCTGGCACCCTACTCACTGAGCCACAGGCGCTGCCCTAGAATGTAGGATTTATACACACATGTGCACAGGTACACACATGCACACACACAGAAGAAAACCTAAAATTTGGGGGGGAAAAGCCAAAAAACCTAAATGACTTAATGAAAATATATCCAGTGATGTTTAGTGAATTTAATAGATGCCATTTTCCTAGAGGTATTAGTTTTATTTTTTGGCTAATTTTTTTATTTGTAATTATTATGGATTCATAATAATTGCATTTATCTATACAACAGGTGATGTAATAATCAAATTCAAATTAGGGTGACTGTGGTATCCACCATTGCAGGAATTTATCATTGTGTTAGGAACATTTCAATTCCACTCCTTTAGTTATTTTAAAGAATACGAGCTCTGAAAATTAAGTCCCTGAAGTCATCCTAGAGAATGGGCTGCAGACCTCATGCTGAAGATCTCTCTGGTTGCCAGATGGCTGCGGGGAGTACTTGAGAGGTGACCGTAGTAACGATATTTAGCAATGAGGTCTGGAGCATTTATCTTCGGGTGTGTTCACAAACTTAATTGTCAGACCTCGTATAATATCAGCTCTCATGGGCATTCCAGAAAAACAGTCGCAAACTTGCTGAGAAGTGTGGACTAGGCCCTGGTGCTGGTGCACAGATTCCTACGGGGAGGACCTTGGAGGTGATCAGAGTGAAATCCAGCAATGAGCTCATGTGGCACTTTTTCCAGGGTGAGTTCACAAACTTAATTGTCCAACCTCTTATTACAACTTATTGTTGACTATAATAACTGAGTTGTGCTATGAAATATTGCTCATTCCATCTAACCAGATAGGTACAGTTTTGCACACTTTAACCATGCCCACTTTATCCCACCTTCCCCTCTACCCTTCCCTGCCTCTGCTAACCATCATTCTACTATCTCCAGCAGATCAACGTTTTTTTTTTTGTTTGAGACAGAGTTTCACTGTGTCGCCCTCGGTAGAGTGCCGTAGCATCACAGCTCACAGCAACCTCAAACTCTTGAGCTGTTGTTTCACTGGCCCTGGCCGATTCAAACCCACCAATTTCGACATGCATGGCTGGCACCGTAATCACCGTGCTATGGGCACCAAGCCAAGAGATCAACATTTTATAACATTTAATTCCCACAAATAAGTTAGAACAGGTAAGATTTCCTTTCCGTGCTTAGCTTATTTCATATAATGTAATGTTCTCGACTACCATCCATTGTATACCTCATGAAGGGCATATTTATTAGTTTTATTCTGATTTTGAGATTGTCTAGGAAAAAGCATGAGCATTATGATTGTAAAATATTTTCCTTTAGAAGAATTCCTTCTACACAAGGAATAACAGAAAAATTAAACAGAATTAAGAAATAAAATTTGTAATCATAACTAGAATGATGGAATGTTTAAGTAATATATACTAGGATGATGAGCATTCATTCTAAAACATATTATAAATATTTATAGCGGCCACTGCAGCTGTATGTTTACCCTACCTTGACATATAGTCTTTGGTTCCCTAAGCCTGAGATGATGCCCGAAATAAATGAGGTGTAGTTAACCAGCGGCATCTGCTCATTAATATGGTTACAACATGAATTGGTCATGACAATTTTTTTACTTAATATTTAACACGTACTGAAGCTAGCGCTTTTACAGTGCAATGCACCCCATTGCGCGCATATCAAGGAGAGAAAAAAGGGGGTAATTTCAAGCTAAACACTTTGTTTTAACTTAACAAGTAACGTCAGAAGCACCCCTATCATTTAAAGGTGACAACCAGGGAATGATACGGGTTTCCTGGGTTCTCAGTTTGACATAAAATATGCATCTTGTAATGCTTAAAAAATATAGAAATTTATTTTGGACATTTTATAAGGCTATATTGTGAAGTCTACAACCTACCCCCGGCATCGTTCTTATATCTTAGCAATGACCTATGCACAGGGGAGGGTTTAAATCTGACGCTGCATTAGCTTCAGAGGAATCCACCTTTGCGTAGAAAACCGTGAATTTGTACTGCTAATGTTTAATTGAATATATTAATATAACACCTGTGAGGGGACTGTGTTCTTTCCTACAGTGATTTTGTAAAAAGATAACTTTAAGGGTTGACAACTCTCCGGGTCACATAAATTCCCTGGTGCTCATCAATGAGAAATCCTTATTTTTAACACAAGGCTGTCACATTTGTATGTGTTTTAGCAAAAAAAAGAAAAAACTAAATAATATTATGATTAGCAACATATATCAACACATACAGGCTGAATGTTAGATTGAAAAAAGAAAATTCTTATAGAAAATTATGTAGTGCTAAGTTTCAGCAGACTTTGTGATATGCAGAAAGAAAGAGCATTCCTGCAAAACATTTAATTAATGTTTTCAGTTGATTGCATTATGCAACACCCATTTCGTTGTTTACAGGTAGGGGTAGTGGAAGGGGGTAGTTAACAATTGTGTTGAATTATTGTTTTTGTTGCTGCCATCCCCACGGGCTGCCGCTGGGAGAAGTGATTTTGGCACCAGTTCAGTTTAATTTAACAAGATTTATTCAGCATTTGCCACGCATTCTATGAGACACAATAGGAATTTACTTAGTAGCAGGAGGAGAGATAGGAATTATCAAGTACAAGAAACATATTTTGAGAAATTCTGAATCTAAATTTCTGATGATTTGGTCTAAGTAGCTTAGGTGCAGACTGAAGAAGGATAAAATCCGAACTGATGTGGTTTTGCGTTTTTTGCTAGGTAAGACTGAAAGGGCTATCTGAGCGCACAAAGACAGGAAGGGCAGCGTGAGAGGACAGAGCGGTGACTACCTACTAATTGGACTGACTCCTGGATGGAGAAAGATTCTTTCAGTTTAGGATGCTCAGTGCCCAGGAGATGATCCGATAAACACATATTTTAAAAATACATTACACGCGTGAATCTGACTATGAAATTACAGGTCTGAGTAAATCAAGATTAATAGGACAGCCTCAGTAGATACATGAAAAATATAGTTCCTCAAAAAGTTGAAATTTAGCAAAAAAGTAACCTGTAAGTGTGAAGAGTATAAAGAGTGAATCATATTTACTTTTCAGCAGATTACATGTTAGTAAAATAAAATTTCTGAAATTTTGTTTTAAAATACTAGACCAGTCTCGGTGCCTGTGGCTCAACGGGCTAAGGCACCAGCCACGTACACCTGAGCTGGCAGGTTCGAATCCAGCCTGGGCCCGCCAAACAACAATGATGGCTGCAACCAAAAAATGGCCGGGTGTTGTGGCGGGCACCTGTAGTCCCAGCTACTTGGGAGGCGGAGGCAGGAGACTCGCTTGAGCCCAGAAATTGGAGGTTGCTGTGAGCTGTGATGCCACAGCACTCTATCCAGGGTGACAGCTTGAGGCTCTGTCTCAAAAAAAAAAAAAA
>CAUYRH010138357.1:0-28560 GCA_963574655.1 Perodicticus potto
CTGAGCAAGGACTGCACAAGAGAGGGCCAGAAAGCTGCTGGGGCTGTCCACTTGCTGTTCCTACATAAGTGTCTTCCCCAACCCCTTTGCCTTCCAATCTGATGGACATTTTTATAGAAAACAATAAAGATTTCCCTCTTAGCTTGGTGTTGTCTGCTAAACATTAACAGAAGAGGGCTGTTACCTCTTTTCTCCTCAACCTTCAGGGGCTTAGCCCCTCCTCAGGAGTTCTCGCCACCCTGCCTGGAGCAGCACAGCCAATATTGGCAGATTCGCTTCCCAGTGCCAATATTTCTGTGCTGCTAGAGCCAGAGGAGCTGGGTGTGGGCAACAAAGACTCCACTTTGCTGTCTGGTGGCAGAACTGACTCCCAAGGTCTCTGGCAGACAATATTCCTAAGCCTACCCTGGGAAGTTTAGAGGGGCTATTTCCAGTGCTTTCAGACTCCACCTCCTTCCCCATCTTGCAGTTTGTCGCAAGGCCCCAGATGTTTTTTGTGTTGCTTCTCCAGGATGGCCTCACAGGGCCAAGCCTCAGCGGTGCCTCCCCCACCCTCGCTCTAACACCACAGTGTGGTTTGGACGTGGCCACAGTGCCGTACAAACCACAGTGTGCTGCTGGGGCGGGAGCAGGACTGGGCTGGGTTGAGAGGAAGAGAGCACAACACAGTGATGGGAAGATCCCACCACCAACAACCACCATCAAGAGTAGGGAGATAGAGAAGGCTTAAGAGGCAAACATGGCCTCCAAAACAGTTGGGGAAAACCAGGAACCAGGGATAGGAGCTAAATAGCAGTGGGACAGGGATGAGCTCACGGTGTAATAAGATTGGACCATCTTCCCTCTGTAGGAACTCAGTTCAGGAGATCCCTTGGGTGGGGTGAGGCAGAATAAATGGGGAGTGACTGTAGGAGACCAACAAACTGCCTCCCGACTCAGCAAGGGCAGAGACCCAAGGCTTCCTGTGTCTGTTCCTCCCCTCCCTGGGTCAGAACCCAAGAGAAAAGCGAGGAGAGACTGAGGGCCAAGGACAGCAGGGTTGGGAGTTGGCAGTCCAGAGGTGGTGGGGCTGGAACACGGTTAGCAGAGGGGGGCCGGAAGTTGCCCTGGGCCCTGGGCCTGCCACAAGATGGAGGCCAAAGGCAGGAAATGAAGGCCAGGGGGAAAGGGGAGAAGCAGGGCCCAGGAAGAGGGCCATCTGGATCTAGGGGCTAGTAGTCAACCCCAGTATGGTTCCCACTGCCCAGGGCCCACAGGACCCAAGCCCCACCCCACACAACTTCCATTAGCCCATCACCAGGCCCAGGCAGCGGGCCCACCCCAGAAAGCCACGTTTAAGCTGAGACAAATATGTCTCTCCCCAGCCCCCACCCTAGGCCTTCCCTCAGGCTTTTTCTCTTGTCCAGGACTTGATTTTTAAATAGCACCCCCCAAAAAGCAAACTCCAGGGGCAAAAATTCCTTCTGTAAATCAAAATAATATCCTCTAACACCCAAAAGTTATCTTCCCATATCTCATCCCACCTTTTACCGCTCCCCCTTCTGACACACCCCCCAAAACTCTTGGTAATCAAAATGATCTAAGGTGGTGTATGTAAGCAGTTCTTTTAGGCCCCCAAGGATGCCAGACCCCCGAAACCCCTATCTGTCCTACATCAAATCCTGCCATGGTCTCCTGTACCTCACTCCACCCTCCTTAGCCCCCATATTGAACAGCTGCCCCCAGCTCCCACCCTCGGCAGAGCCTTTGTGGGGGTAAAAGAGAAATCAAACACTATCCTAAAGGCTGGGGATGTTGAGGGCTCTCTGGTCTCAGCTTTTGGTTTCCACCTGGGGGGTTGCAGTTTAGGGGTGTAAGAGAAAGACTCTCCAATCATCCCCCCAATTCCAAGACTGACAAAGCCCAACCCCACCCCAGCACGCACCTCCAAACCTCCCCCCCAACCGCCACGTCTCTCCTGAAAACAGGGGACACTTTCCTCCCCACTTACCTCAGCTACTCTCCCCTGAGATCCTGGTCCCCTATTTTGAAAGGAGCAAAATTTGGGGTGCATCCCTCACATTTGGGGTGCAGGAGAAAGGAGCTGCCCCAGTCGCATCGCTGGCCTCCTTCCTCTCGGCTGGCTCAGGGGCTGGGGAGCGCCCTGGGGAGGAGGGACCCCCACAAGAAAGCTCAGGAGGGGGTTCCTCCACTCCCAGTCAGAATTGGGGACACCCCCCCAAAACCCGTCCCAGCCCATCCGTCTCCAACTCGGCGGGAGAGGCAGCTGCAATGCCCCAGTCAGATTCCCCCAACACTACATTCCTCACCCCATCTAGAGGGGTCCCAGTGCCCCCAAAAAATCCCAAAAAAATCTAGGATGTTGGGAGGACGGTCCTGGACTAGCTCCCCAAATTTGGGGTCCTCAGATACCCCCGTTTTTTCAGGAAAATTCCGTCTTTTGCCTGCCTCCCGCCAGCCCTGCTCTGTCCCGATGCCAATTTTGGAAGTCACTCCCTCCTTCCTCCTCCCCGTCTCTCCAGGCCCCCCCCACACCCCCGCTCGGGGGCTAGGGTCCAGGACACCTGGCTTCCAGAGCGGGGGACACTCTTCAAAGGGCTAGGGGCCAGGAGGTCAAGCTCATTGCTCCTGTCTTAAGGAAGCAGGAAAGCCCGATCCTCCCTTCCCCTCCCCCCCGGCTGGTCTCGGTGGTGGTTTAGGAAAGCCTGGAGGATTGGAATCTGCCATTGCTGTTGCACAGGCAGTTTTTTTTTTTTTTCCTTGGGTTGGGGGGTGGGCGGTGGGAGGGAGAGAGGGGAGGAGAGCCGAAGAGAGCAGGGACCCAGGCTTGAAGAGCTGGCCTGGCTTACCCTCTAGCCCCTGCTACCGCTGGGAGCCCCTCCCCCCTCATCTCACCCATACTCCCAGTCCTGTCTGCTTTCTGTTTGGGGCTCTTGTCCTAGAAAATCAGGGTACAGGGATCACCTTCTTGTACCCCACCACCACCCTTCTTTGCCACAGTTGAAACACCACTGCCCTGGCCAGGGGTGTACACTTTATCAAGAGACACCCCTCTTTCCTCCACCTTCCCCCAAACTGAGGTATGCTCCCTTAAGAAATTGGGGTTCAGAGCCTGAAACTGCCTTTTCTCCCTCAGATCTATCCAAGCCGCATAGTAATAAGAGGAGATACTACCCTTTTCGTGTTTCTCCCTTTAAATCCTGGACTTATTTGGGGGTACACTAAAGAAAGAAATTCCTAGAATCTGGGGAGAAAGGGAGCTATAAGCAAAACACATCCCAAAGCAGAACTGTGTTCCAAATTAAGTGAAATTCCAGATCAGTCTCACCTCGTGATCCATCCCTCAACTTCACCAAAATCACCCAAAGTGTGACAAAATACCCCCAAAATAAGGACACCTCCAAATTAGAGTCTCCTACCCTGGGGACACTCACCTTGTTTCTCCCCCCAGGAAGAAAGCTTCCTGGCTAGCCATGCATACACAAGAACATCCCACCCATCAAAGTGAGTTTCTACAAGATTCAAACATAAAACTTTGCTTCTGCCTCGCAGGCCCCCCAATTACAGACAGTCTTCAAATTTGCTTCCATTTTCCTATGATCTACCTCAAACTACTTTTAAAACTCCATGCTGAATTTCACGTCCCCCAACCTAATCTGATCCTGGAAATTTATATGGGACCCCCCAAAAGACTGCACCCCAAAACTGGCATGAGGACTTTGGCTCTCCTGATAGTCCAGTGGTTCTCAACCTTCCTAATGCCACGGCCCTTTAATACATTTCTTGTGGGTGGCGACCCACAGGTTGAGAACAGCTATTATAGTCAAAGGTGACAGAGATGAGTAGAGTCTCCAAATTGTGGGCATCAGAACCTCCAAAACTAATGTAGCTTCAAAATCAGCCCTATGTCTCAAACTTACCCTATGCCCTCTGGGCTGAATATAACCCCCAATGCCCCTAACAATCAAATCAACACCCCATAATAAACAGGCACCCCACAACTGACCAGGTAACACTTTATCCTGATACCAAAGGGAGACCCTAGTCTGATTCCTGCCTCCAAACTGGGCAGAGACCAAAGAAACCCTCATATGTCAAAGCCACTTCACTAGCCTGAATCCTTAGTGGTCCCCAATTCCCAGTTTCTCAGCAGTTCTTTCATATACTCAAATAAAGATACACTCAAATCTAAAGAGGAGGGCTCAGGCCTGGATAACCAGCACCACTGACAATGGTCAGTCATTCCTGGCCAACTGTATATTCTCCTGAGCCCAAATCGCAGGAACTCCTGTTTTGCAGCTGAAGACAGCTCTAGCGCCCCCCTGCCCAAAATGAGGTTTGCCGTTTGCCTCCCTGGAAAATCTCAAAACAAGTCTCAAAACAAAATATGAGTGTGTGACCATGCCTCTCTCTCAGATAGGGGACTTAAAATTAGGATTGTCAGGCTCCTCCTGACTCCTCTTCCCTGTTTTCCTTTCTGTTTACTCCACCCAATTTTCATAATCATATTCAATAAAAATGTCTCCAAAGACATCTGGGTAGTAGTATCTACCTTGATTAGGAAAGAAAACCCTGTGCTCCCAGGCTCAGGTCTCGCTTTTGTCCCACCTTCTCCCCTTGCCCCCAAAGCCGACGGACTTCTCACCTCACGTAGGAACCCCAGCCTGAGGGGAAAGTCCCCTCGGCCCAACCCTAGAGCCCTCCTAGGAGGCACAGGTACAAAATACACTAGAGCATAGGGGAGGAGGCCGAAGGTTTGAGACGCCGAGACTGAATCGATCCTGCGCCGGGGTCTGAGCGCACCCCAAGCAGGGTGGAGACGACCCGGCGAGGCAAGGCTAGTGCTCGCCCGCCCCCTCGTGGAGGGAGCCAAGCATTGCCGAACTTTGCCTTCTTGCCGCGCTGGACCCCGGCGTCCAGCCAGCCTCAAAACGTTGCCGACCGGCGGGTGCCCAGTAAGCTGGGATTGGGGGAGAGCGAGCAGACTTGGGGCGGGAGTCTGTCCCTCCTGATCCCTAAAAGGATTCAAAAGAGAGTCTGGAGCGAGAAGCCGGATGCCAGGTCTCCTGAGCGTCTCTCACTGCCCCCACCTCGGGGCTTTCCCCACCTCCTCGAGGGGAAGCAGCTGCAGTAGCCGTCCGGTCGCTGGACAATGGAAGGAAACGAACTAGAAATCATATCCGCCCTCTCCCTACCCCGCCCGGTCATAGTACCCCCCTTTTTGTAGGCCCCACTGGAGGAGCCTGTCATTCACACCACTTGCTGCCTCTGAGATCCCACAGTAGCCTACTATCTCCTCCCCAAACCTGGCGCCTCCTTGGGTGCGCCCTTTTCTCCGTTAACACAGTACATTGGAACGGGGAGTTTTGATATATTCGCTTTCTCCCGCAACAGGTTCTGGGCACCCCGGTCCAACAGCAAACACATCAATTTTCGCTGGCCCAGGCCCTCCGAAGACTCAGGCTGCCTGTATGTCCAACACTGATATCCCTAACCTCCTCCTCAATGCCATGATCCGCCCCCCGTTTCCACTTTCAGTGACCCAAGACCCCTACATTACGACCACCCAGCATTTCTGAGGTCCCGCCCTCGAGACAGGACCCCGCCCTGAGCTGGCCATCTGGAGAGCGAGGGAGGAAGGAAGGATACAGACCCAGGCGTTCACCCCACCTCCACACCCGCCCCCGACATCCCGGCCAGATAAAGGAGCAGAGGCCCACGGGGAGAGAGACCCCGCCCCCCTTAAGAAGAGAAGCCGAAGCCCCTGCAGGACGGGGGTAAGATCGTGAGACTGAGGGAGCCAAACTCCTGGGTTCTTGAAAAGGGTTGGGGCTTGTTGACGGTTGGAAGACTTAAATCCCAGAACTTGAGCTAAAGTAGGGATTGGGGACTAGATAGAAATAGCCGAATTCCATAGTTGGGGAAGAGAGATTCGACTGGGATTTGGAGGGATGTGGACCGCTGGTCTCGTGGGGTGTCTATGAAGGGTCGGACACCTGAGATTTGAGCGCGCAGTGAAATAGAGGGGAGTAGGGCTGCTGGAGGGGCGCTAGGAGTCGAACTAAGGGCGCTAGGCGCCGTATTCTCCACGCTTGCCTGTTAACAAGGCGGCAGTGTGAGAACTGGCTCCAACTGGCGTGGGATTTAGAACAGGGAAGAGAGTGACGGTGTAGTTGAGGGCAGAATGAACAGGATGAATTAAGAGTAATGCTGCGTGTGCTGGCGCCGGGAGCTGGAGGCACCGGCTCTACCGGCACCTCAGGAGGAAAAGGCAAACAGAGAAGGGAAACGTCTTAGGACGGCCTGGATCCCTGAGCCTATCCATGGCATCTGCAGGCCCATGTCACCATGGGTTCCACAGCTACCACGGAGGGAGCGCTGGGCTACGTTCGCGAGTTCACTCGCCACTCCTCCGACGTGCTGGGCAATCTGAACGAGCTGCGCCTGCGCGGGATCCTCACTGACGTCACGCTGCTCGTTGGCGGGCAACCCCTCCGAGCGCACAAGGCAGTTCTCATCGCTTGCAGGTTGGAGGGGTGGGGCCCCTGGGAGTGGGGCGGGACCAAAGGAAAGGAGTGGAGACGTAAGGCGGTTCTGAGGGAATTCGGAACCAAGGCTCCCAGAAGCCCAGAACCCTGAGGCGGACTATGCTGGAATTAGGAGCTGGGTGATAGTGAAGAGGAGGGGACTTTGAGGGGGCGGGGATTTTAAAGCGAAGCTAGTCGCCCTTGGTTCCCCAGCCCCGAACATGACATATCTGCCCTCTCTTCAGTGGCTTCTTCTATTCGATTTTTCGGGGCCGAGCGGGAGTGGGGGTGGACGTGCTCTCTCTACCCGGGGGCCCGGAAGCCAGAGGCTTCACTACTCTTCTGGACTTCATGTATACTTCGCGCCTGCGGCTTTCTCCCACCACTGCACCAGCCGTCCTTGCGGCTGCCACCTACTTGCAGATGGAACACGTGGTCCAAGCGTGTCACCGCTTTATCCAGGCCAGGTGAGGGAGCCCAGACTCGATGTTTTCCGTGGGTGAGGTGATGCCACAAGTGTCAAGGGCAAGGCGGTGATTAAGAAATGGCACTAATGTCCATCACACTTTTCTCAGCTATGAACCTCTGGGCATCTCCCTGCAACCTCTGGAAGCAGAACCCCCCCGGCCCCCAACGGCCCCTCCACCAGGCAGTCCCAGGCGCTCTGAAGGGCACCCAGACCCACCTACTGAGTCTCGAAGCTGCAGTCAAGGCCCCCCAAGTCCAGCCAGCCCAGATCCCAAGGCCTGCAACTGGAAAAAGTACAAATACATTGTGCTAAATTCTCAGGCCTCCCAAGCAGGGAGCCTGATGAGGGAGAAGAGTTCTGGTCAACCTTGCTCCCAAGCCGGGCTCCCCAGTGGAGATGAGGCCTCCAGCAGCAGCAGCAGTGAAGAAGGACCCATTCCTGGTCCCCAGAGCAGGTACAGAATCTGGAGTCCTAAGAATTTATAGAGGTTGGCCTCAGCTAGAAGGGAGTCATTGGTCTTTCCAGGTCAGGAGACAGAAAGATGGGCATGGATTTCAGAGATACTAGCCCACCTTAGGGAAATTGGCCAGAGGCCAGGTTTATTCAGTGGGGTGGGACTGTGAGAGCCCAATGCATGTGGCTCATTGGTCAATACTGGCTAGGCCTCTGGTTTCAAGTTCTCCAGGAGAGAATATCCCTCCATATAATTTCTCCTGACCCTTATCTCTGGGCCTTACCACCTGCCTAGGCTCTGTCCGAATACTGCCACTGTACAGTTCAACTGTGGGACTCCAGCCAATAACCCCCATCTTCTCACAGCCCAGGCTCAAAAGACCACTGGATTACCCTCTGAACAGGCTCGTCCACCACCAAGTAAGAGCCTCTTTCTCCTGGCTTTTCTCCTGTGGCTGCTTCAAGCCAGTTTGGGCCAAAAGACCTCAGGAGAGGCCCATTCTAATGGTTCCTAAACTTTACTGCAAAATAGAATCACCCAGGGCAGCGCCTGCCTGTAGCTCAGTGGCGGCCACATACACCAAGGCTAGCAGGTTCGAACCCAGCCAGGGCCAGCTAAGACAACAATAACAACTGCAACAAAAAAGTTAAAAAATAGTCGGGCCTTGTGACAGGCACCTGTATTCCCAGCTACTTGGGAGGCTGAGGCAAGAGAATCACTTAAACCCAAGAGTTTGAGGTTGCTGTGAGCTGTAACGCCACAGCACTCTACCCAGGGCAACAGCTTGAGACTCAGTTTCAAAAAATAAAATAAAATAAAAATTAGAATCACCCAGGAAGCTTTTAAAACTTCCATTGCCCAGACAACACCCCACAGGGCAGAATGTCTGGACATGGTAACCGGCATCAATAGTGCTTAAAGCTCCAAGGAGCTTCCAATGAACAGCAAAGTTTGGAAATTTCTGGCTTATAACCCTTTAGGGCTGAGTAGTCTGCCCAGGTCTTGCCAGGGCCCCTCTGGCAGGCTGTTATCCAGAATGGTTCAAGATGGGAGGAGAAATGGAAACCTTCACCCACTAGCAGGGGCCTCTACCTACACGGCCACTATTGAACAGGAGATTAGCTGAGTACTCAGGAATCAGCTATGGAGTCAGATCTTGGCTCATTTTCTTTCTAGGCCTTGGGCAAGTCCAAGGAGTCCCAGAAGCCTTAAATGGTGAATTGGGGGAAAGAAGACCTACGACTATGTGATATGAGGATTCACTAGGAAGCCTTCATTAAGTAACAGTGGTTGTCATTACCCACTCCCCTTCCCAGGAAGTGAATTCTTCAGCTGCCAGAACTGTGAGGCTGTGGCAGGGTGCTCATCCGGGCTGGATCTCCTGGCTGAGGACAAGCCCTATAAGTGTCAGCTCTGCCGGTCTGCCTTCCGATACAAGGGCAACCTGGCCAGCCACCGTACTGTGCACACAGGTAGGGGAGGAGAAGGCCCTGACCTTTGCTCCTACAGCTGTCCTTGGCCAAAGTTCCTGACTTCCCTTCCTGTCTCCAGGGGAAAAACCCTACCACTGCTCCGTCTGCGGCGCCCGTTTTAACCGGCCCGCTAACCTAAAAACGCACAGCCGCATCCATTCCGGTGAAAAGCCCTATAAGTGTGAAACTTGCGGCTCGCGCTTTGTACAGGTACGGAGGCAACCTCTGACTGATTCAAAGGCAAATCTGCAAGAGGGCAGAGCGGGCCCTCCCAGAAGCGCATCTGAAGTCTCCTCCCCTCCCAGGTCGCCCACCTGCGGGCTCACGTGCTGATCCACACTGGAGAGAAGCCCTATCCATGCCCCACCTGTGGGACTCGCTTCCGCCACCTACAGACACTCAAAAGCCATGTTCGCATCCACACCGGAGAGAAGCCTTACCACGTGGGTACCCGGCCCAAAGCCTTAGAATTACCTTCCCTTTACCTAGAGAAGGGCTCCGAGAGGAGCCGGTCTGGCTACCCCTTGATCTCTTGGAAATGGGTGGTGGCCTGGAAGAGTATCAGTGAGTAAGGGGCAGAGACTGGGGATGGACAGGTGTGGAAGTTATGCTCTGGAATGGCACTGTTTTCCTGGAGAGGAGCTAATGGGAAAACCTCTGCTAAATAAGGTAAGCCCTAGCTCCTGGGTGGCCCCTGAGGATTAGGAGGATGTCAGAATCAAAGAGCTAATTATTGGTGGACAACTGGACGGTTCCCTCTTGCTCAACACCTAAAAGGTGGTTGTGTATAGAGAGGAAACTGACTGGGCTGTCCTCCCACAGTGTGACCCCTGTGGTCTGCATTTCCGGCACAAGAGTCAACTGAGGCTGCATCTGCGCCAGAAACATGGAGCTGCTACCAACACCAAAGTGCACTACCACATTCTGGGGGGGCCCTAGCTAAGCACTGGCCCAGACCCCATTCGCTGCCTGGGGACCAGGAAAGCTGCAGGCTCAGGCCTGGCTTCCCTGTCAGGCCTGGGGCATTGGGTGTGCAAGGTCACTCTGGTATTAGAAACTGCTGCCACCTTAATTTCTTACTGGGGAGAGCAGGGGTGGCAGATCCCGGTAGATCTGCCTCTGTTTTGCTGGTCAAAACCTCTTCCCCACAGTCCAGATTGTTTCTGAGGAGAGAGCTAGTTAGAGGATGGGGGAGGGGAGTGACTGGAGGCCTCGTTTTTCTTAAGAGAACGCCTGTCTACTCATGGCCACTATCAAATTCAGTATATCTGTAAATATAATTTATTGACCTTTGGGTGTCACTGGGGCCTTCATTTTACTGCATTTCTCACTTCCCTCTTCCACAAGTGACCCAGAATACAGAACGTGACTCACAGCTCTGCTGGCAGAGAATATTAGCACTTGGCTCTCTCCTTTGGCTTGAGTGTATATTATTATTGTCGCAATTTTTATCTTTAGAATTGTTTTTTCTCTTGTGCTTGTTGGCTTGTGTAAAATGGAGGAAGGGGTTCTCTGTGTCCTGTCTCTTCAATTCTAGGTCTGGAACCTTTATTTGTCCTAGGGCAGCTCTGGGAACTTGTTGGATTGTAGATTTGGGTCAGTAAGCCTCTCTGGTATTCTGGATGTTGTAGGTTCTCTAGCACTCTAGAACTGGATGTAGACAGTGTTTGCTTCTTCAAGAGTGATAGGAACCTTTATGGTGAACCTGAAATGGAGTTAATAATTCCTCTTCTCAGCTGTGGGTATAGGGGCTAGATTCTGCATCCCTGCAAGTGGAAGCTGGTAATCTCCTAAAAGAGTCCAGAACCTAAACTGTCTCATTAATCTGGTCATTCGAATTTGGCTCTGCTGTATCCATCTATATTGGTAGTCTCCCCTCCCCCAGGTGCTTCAGTTGAGCCCATAATCCTCCCAGGATCTGTTATTAGCACTGAGTTGATCACTCCATAGGGGAGAGATTAGAAATTCTTTCTCAGAAATGTGACCTTTTATGACTCTACCAAGCCTCTATGAATGTTATGACCTAGGAGAGAATTACAAAACCTTGATTAGGTGGTAAAGGGTCATAACCCATCTTTCATTACAGAGGCCTTGGAGTTTGAATGTTCCTTGGGGTTCTCTCTACTGAGACAAGCCCCTTCTTTCTTTAACAGGTTTTTGGACAACTTCTGGCAAGTGTTCAGATGCCAGAAACTTCTTCCCTTTGCCTCTGGAGCAGAGGTTTCTAACCTTTTGTTTTTCTCTGCTGCACATTGGAAGCAGCAGCATTGTCTTGGGCCACACATTAAATACAAAAACACTAATGAAAGCTGATTAGCAAAAAAAGTCCTCACAAAATCAGCATGTGGCCCAAGCTGGAGGTTGGACACCCCTGCTCTACACATCACAGTGCTTGGTAACTTTCTTGCCTTTGAAAATCTGGGTCTGTGACCCAGTCTTCCCATCACTGCATTCTGGTCTGGGACCAGTGAATGCATTAGAACTTTCCACAGTAGAAGAAAAGGGGCTGAGTTCCATACTGGGTTTGCTATAGTCTGGCATTATGATTGGGATTGTTGTTGGGGGATTAGATTTAAAAGATTGACCGGTGGCTGATGGGCCAAAGGCCCATTCTAGTTGATCAAGTTTCCAGATAGGATTAAGATGTTGGTTGAGGGGTATAGTTTCTGGTGTAGGCCAGGTAGAAAGAAAGCTAGAATGGGGTTGCCTCTAGGCTGGGTGTAGTTTCTGGAATGTTAGATGATATTAGGAAGCTTTGATTTATAGTCCTGCCCATTGTTGCCCTGTGCCCTATTTGTTTATGGGACATGGGTAAAGGGTAAGAAGCACTTTTGAATTTGGGGAGTGGAACTTCACTACTTGTCAGTACTAGTGGCTGTCACTTGGGGACTAGAGAGAAAGCTATTCTCTCTCTTTCCCTTTTAATCCCCATTACAGAACTGAAGGAGGGAGGGAAGGCAAAGGACAGATGTGAGAAGGAACCATGATTTCTATTTAGCAGACTGGATGAGCAGGTGGACAATGCCTGAAGGTTGAGATGTTATATCTTGCAAGATCTGGTCCTTGGAATAAAGAAGCCTCTCTATGCCACCTGCGTCTTGGGTTCTTGCCTGGGGGTGGGGGGAGTGTCTGGGGGTCGGAAAAGAATGCTCTTCCCTCCTGGATACCATCTTGGATTCTATGCCTATTGCACTGTTCCATCAGTACCAAACATTTTAAATATCCTTGTTCTCCCCTTCCCTGCCCTTGCCTTCCGGCTCATTGTGTAGGGACCAGTGACTTCATGAAGTTTCTCCGGAGCCACCTGCATCCTGCTGGTATGAAGTCACTTCCTGCCTGAGGTGTGGAGGTGGCAGGGAGAAACCAGGAAGCCACTAATAATACCAAGAGGCTGGGGAGCTTAATGCTTGGGACACGCCTCCATCACCAAGGAGAATGGATAGGACTTGGGTACCATAAAGACAACAGGGGCTAGAGGTGGCATTGACAAGGCTATGTGGTTAGAGCCAACATGCCAACTCTATTCCTTCCCCCAGCAATGGTACCATGGAATCTATCCAGTGTACACTGCGTGTCTCTCCCTGCCTTTCCCCTGTCCTGTGTGTGCTAAGCGCACACTTCTATTTTGCCCCATGGGCAGAAGTCACCAAGTCTGTTACTTCTCTGGCTCTTAAATTCCTCGTCTGTAAAAAAAAGTCAGTTAACACAGTCTCTGCAGTTCCCGCTAACATTTAGTTTGTGGTTGTCTTAGTCTATTTTCTATTGCGTATTACAGAATACCTGAAACTGGGCAATTTATAAAGAAAAGGATTTTATTCACAGTTATAGAAGCTGAGAAGTCAAGTTCAAGGGGCTACATTTGGTGAGGGTCTTCTTGCTGGTGGAGCCTCTCTGTGGTACAGCATATCCATGGCAAGGAGGCTGAGCATAATAATGTTCTAGCTCAGGTTGCTCTTCTTATAAAGCCAGCAGGTCCCCTCTCCTTAATAACCCATAAATCAAAGGCAGAGCCCTCAGGTCTCAATCACCTTTTGAAGGCCTCACTGCTCAATACTGCCACCCTGGGGATTATGTTTCAACGTGAGTTTTTGGATGAGACATTCAAAACAGCATTCTGGGCCTGTGCCTGTGGCTCAGTGCATAGGGCTCCGGCCTCATATACAGAGTTTTGGGTTCGAACCCAACCCTAGCCAAACTGCAACAAAAGAATAGCCGGACGTTGTGGGGGACACCTGTAGTCCCAGCTATTTGGGACGCTGAGCCAAGAGAATCGTTTAAGCCCTGGAGTTGGAGGTTTCTGTGAGCAGTGACGCCAGGGCAACAGCCTAAGGCTCCATCTCAAAAAAAAAAGAAATTTCTTCTTCCAGATAACCCTAATTCACTACTCTCAAATTCAGCCTTCTGCAAAGCCCTTGGGCATGGACATATTTCAGCTAAGTTCTTTTTTTTTTTTTTTATTTTTTTTATTTTTTTTGTTTTTGGCTGGGGCTGGGTTTGAACCCGCCACTTCCGGCATATGGGGCCGGCGCCCTACTCACTGAGCCACAGGAGCCGCCCTTCAGCTAAGTTCTTTGCCAGTTTATAACAAGGATGGCCTTTACTCCAGTTTCCAATACCTTGTTTCTCAGTTCCATCTGAAACCTTGTCAGAATGGCCTTCACTGTCCCTGTTAGCATTCTCGTCATGGCCACTTAACTAATCTTCATTTTTTTTTTCTTGAGACAGAGTCTCAAGCTGTCGCCCTTGACAGTAGTGCTGTAACATCATAGCTCACAACAACCTCAAACTCTTGGGCTTAAGCAATTCTCTTGCCTCAGCCTCCCAAATAGCTGGGACTAAAGGCACTGCCCACAATGCCCAGCTATTTTTTGGTTTTAGTTGTCATTGTTGTTTGTCAGGCCTAGGCTGGATTCAAACCCTCCAGCTGTATGTGGTTGGCGCCCTAGTTGCTGAGCTACAGGCACCAAGACCACTTAACTAATCTCTAAGGAATTCTAACACGTCCCTACTCATCTTGTCTTCTAATCCCTCATCAGAATCTAGGCTTTTTCTAGCCTGCTCCTCCAAATTCTTCTAGCCTCTGCCCAGTACCCAGTTCCAAAGCTGCTTCCACATTTTCAGATATTTGTTATCAGCAACACCTCACTTTGCAGTACCAAGTCTATTTTCTGTTGCTTACTTACAACAGAATACCTAAAAGTGGGTCATTTATAAAGAAAAGGACAGTCTAGGGTGGCACCTGTGGCTCATCCAGTAGGGCGCTGGCCCCATATACTGAAGGTGGCGGGTTCAAACCCAGCCTCGGCTGAACTGCAAAACAGAAAAACAGCCAGGCGTAGTGGCGGGCGCCTGTAGTCCCAACTACTTGGGAGGCTTAGGCAAGAGAATCACCTAAGCCCAGGAGTTGTGTGATGCCACAGCACTCTATTGAGGGCGATAGAGTGAGACTCTGTCTCTACCAAAAAAAAAAAAAAAAAAGGACAGTCTATTTTCTGTTGCTTACTTATAACAGAAAGCCTAAAGTGGGTAATTTATAAAGAAAAGGAATTTATTTCTTACAGTTATGGTGGCTGAGAAGTTCAAGGTTGAGGGGTCACATCTGAAAAGAGTCTGCTTACAGGTAGAAGGCTCCCTATGGTGTTCCAAGGCAGCGTAATGTATCACAGGTGAGGGGGCTGAATATGCTAATGTTCTAGCTCAGGCCTCTCTTCCTCTTATAAAGATACCAGTTCCCCTCCCATGGTAACCCATTAATCCATTCAGGAAGGTACAGCCCTTATGATCTAATCACATCTTAAAGGCCCCATCATTTAATACTGCCACACTGGGGATTAAATTTCAACATGAGGGGGTTTTTTTGTTTGTTTTTGAGACAGTCTCACTGTATTGCTCAGGCTAGAATGCCATGGTGTGTCAGTTTAGCTCACAGCAACTTTAAAGTGCTGGGTTCAAATGATCTCCTACCTCAGCCTCCTCAGTAGCTGGGATTACAGGCACTCATAACAACACCTGGCTAATTATTTTTTCTATTTTTAGTAGAGACAGGGTCTTGCTCCTGTTCAGGCTGGTCTTGAACTACTGAGTTCAAGGGATCTTCCTGTTTCTGCCTCCCAGAATGATAGGATTACAAGCGTGAATCTTTTAAATAATCTGGATTGGATTTTTTTAAAGCAAAAACCTAAAACTAAACTAAAACTTCTCTTCATCTTCCACCTCAGTTTATCTCCTATTGAAAAATAAAACCATCTAATACTAGTTACATCCTGCTACATGTCAGACCCTAAACTAAGCATTTCATTGCATTTCATTCATTTTCTTAATCCCCCTGACAACTCTAAAAAGTAGGTATTGTTATCCCCTATTTACAGATAGGGAAAACATTAGGAGATTAAATTTTTTGACTCTTGAAGTTGATACATAAAGATGGGAACTGTGGGCTCAGCACCTGTAGCACAGTGGTTATGGCGCCAGCCACATACACCGAGGGTGGTGGGTTCGAACCCGGCCTGGGCTAGCTAAAACAACGTCAACTGCAACAAAAAAATAGCCAGGCGTTTTGGCAGGCATCTGTAGTCCCAGCTTCTTAGGAGGCTGAGGCAAAAGAATTGCTTAAGCCCAAGAGTTTGAGGTTGCTGTGAGCTGTGACACCATGGCACTCTACCAAGGGTGACATAGTGAACCTCTGTCTCAGAAAAAATAAATAAATAAATAAATAAAAAGAATGGAACTGTGATCTGATTCTAAAGACGGGCTCTTAACCACTATGGAATACAGTCACACTAGATCGGGGAGGTGGTTCACACATGTAATCCCAGCATTCTGGGAAGCCAAGGCAGGAGGATGACTTGAACCCAGGAGTCTGAGGTTACTGTGAGCTAGGCTGACATAATGGCACTCTATCCTGGGCAACAGAGTGAGTTTGAGAGCTGTCTCAAAACAAACAAACAAAAATATATAGCCACACTAATTGCTGCATCTTTGGCATGTTCCCCACCAATCAACATTTTATTCCACTTACCAAAAAAACTACACTCACAGAGCCAAAAAAGAGTATACACATTTTAAGAAAGAAAAAAACTATTAAATGTATAATACTCAAGTCACACTTGACTTCTGCAATTACGAGAGGTGCTTGATGTGACTTGTATTCATCTTCTGTTATCAGTATATATTATTACAATTTTAATAAAGTTTTGTCCTTTCTTAAGATATATACTTTTTGGCACCTTCTGTGAGTGTGTGTGTATATATATGTACATAGACATTTTTTTTCTTCTTTTTTTTTTTTTTTTTTGGTAGAAACAGAGTCTCACTTTATCACCCTCTGTAGAGTGTTCTGATGTCACTTAGCTCACAGCGACTTCCAACTCCTGGGCTTAGGTGATTCTCTTGCCTCAGCCTCCCAAGTAGCTGGGACTACAGGCACCCAGCACAACGCCCGGAGGCCGGGTTTGAACCCGCCACCTTCGGTATATGGGGCCAGCGCCCTACTCACTGAGCCACAGGCGCCACCCCATATTGTTTCTTGTTTATTTTTATTTTCCTCATATAAAATTATAAGGCTCAATATGATTACACAGCCTCCCACCCACTCCCATCTTCTTTCCCACCATCTAGGGATGAGCCTTTGTGGCAAAAGTTTCAAGGTCCAGGTCCCAGGGAGACTGACTTACAATGAAGGAACAGGCAAGCCATTAGTGCTCCAGGGACCCAGTGGGGTCCAGAGAGGACCAGGGAGTGCTTGCTAGGAGTCTGAGGACTGGTCAGATAGGAGAGATTTATTGCTCCAATGGCCAGGGTCGTAGTTTGTCTCTAATCTGGCCTATGGTTAGATAAAAAAAAAAAAAAAAGATGGTTAAAGGCCGGGGGTAGTGGCTCACCCCTGTAATCCTAGCACTCTAGGAGGCCCAGGCGAGTGGAATGCTTGAGCTCAGGAATTCCAGACCAGCCTGAGCAGGATCCCTTGAGCCCAAGAGTTTGAGGTTGCTGTGAGAAGCGAGATAACACCACAGCATTCTACCTAGGATGACAGAGTGAAACTGTCTCAAAAAAAAAAAGTGGGATCAGCACCTGTAGCACAGTGGTTACGATGCCAGCCACATACACCGGATGCTGGCGGGTTTGAACCTGGCCCAGCCCAACTAAACAACAAAGACAACTGCAACAAAAAAATAGCCGGGCATCATGGCGGAAGCCTGTAGTCCCAGCTACTTGGGAGTCTGAGGCAAGAGAATCACTTAAGCTCAAGAGTCTGAGGTTGCTGTGAGCTGTGATGCCACAGCACTCTACCGAGTAGTGAGACTCTGTCTCAAAAAAAAAAAAAAAAAGTGGCTTGGCGCCTGTGGCTCAACAGGCTAAGGCGCCAGCCACGTACATCTGAGATGGAGGGTTCGAATCCAGCCCGGGCCCACCAAACAACAATGATGGCTGCAACCAAAAATGGCCGGGCGTTGTGGCGGGCGCCTGTAGTCCCAGCTACTTGGGAGGCACAGGCAGGAGACTCGCTTGAGCCCAGGAATTGGAGGTTGCTGTGAGCTGTGATGCCACAGCCCTCTATCCAGGGTGATAGCTTGAGGCTTTGTCTCAAACAAAAAAAAAAAAAGTGTTTAGGAAGTGGTTGTTACTAGAGGGCAAAGGAAAAAGTTTCAGCCCCACTGAGAAAGAGGTAGGCGGTTGTCGGTGGGGCCCTGAATGAGCTCACAGCCGCCCTTCCTCTCCAGTTATTTTTGGTCTTCGTGACCTGCAGGTTTCCTGTTAGTAGGAACAGAGGTGACAGGAACAAGTTCCTATTGCAGAAATGAACACCAGGAATCCAACAACCTGTTCTTTCTTTCTTTGGATTATGAATCTCTCAAGGATCCAAGCATCTAGATTCTGGAAACGATGTTAGCAGCCTCAGGCCCTCAGCCAGGAATTTTGTTTAAGCCTTATCTCATAATCGCTTCCCTCACTCTCCCATAGCCTTCAATTCTTGAATCCTTCATTAAGCAAGTAATTGCTTTTCTCTCCAGAACTAGCTTACCCATCGCGAACCCTTACATACAGGTTTGGGAGCTAAAATTTGGACAGGTTGGCCTACCAGGTGAACAGAAAACCGAAGCATCCCGGCCACTTCCTGGTAGGTCCCTGCATCACGTGGGGCGCCGTACCTAGAGCCTCCTAAAGCCGCTCCGTACGCATGCGCTCCTTTCAGGCCGGGTCCAGAACAAAGCGTAAATCCCGCCCTGCCCTTCTGGCTCCGCCCCCTGCGCTGGAGTCCTGCGTCCTTCTTGCAGAGCTCTGCACTTGGATGTTAGCCGCAGTAGCCACGTGCTGACACCCTCAAAGATAAAATAGATAATCCTCACCAAGAGGGGGCGCCTCAAAGGAGGGACACAAACCCTGTTCCGCCCCCTGGCCTTTAACCGGTCCCGCCCAGACCCCCAACCTTCTTCTTGGAGCCAGCGGAGCCACGCCCCTGGCGCTTCTGGCCTGGCCAGCGAGGGCCTGATCTTCTCTTTGATCCTTTGTCGCCCACCCCCTTGGGAAAGGTGCCTTAAGCCGCCTGGTCAGTACCTTCCTCTCCACCTGCCTCTCCTCGGCTCGGCCCTGAGCCTCTCGCCAAGGTGGGCACGGGCGGAGTGCCCAAAGCCCAGCGACTGCTGGGGCGCTTAGTGGCAGCAGCCCTGTTACCGTCCAGATGGCGCGCAGGGCCGAGCCCCCGGACGGGGGTTGGGGATGGATGGTGGTGCTCTCAGCGTTCTTCCAGTCTGCGCTGGTGTTTGGGGTGCTTCGATCCTTTGGCGTCTTCTTCGTGGAGTTTGTGGCGGCGTTTGAGGAACAGGCAGCGCGCGTCTCCTGGATCGTCTCCATGGGAATTGCGGTGCAGCAGTTTGGGAGTGAGTGTTGAGCCTGGATCCGGCATCCTGCGACCCTCAGAAAGGAGAAGGGATGCGGGGGCAGGAAAGGGGAGGGCTGGAGGCGGGGTGCGCTAGTGGGGTGATGACAGATCTTCTTAAAGAATCCCTTATACTTCCCCAGGCCCAGTAGGCAGTGCCCTGAGCACGAAGTTCGGGCCGAGGCCCGTGGTGATGACTGGAGGCATCTTGGCTGCGCTGGGGATGCTGCTTGCCTCCTTTGCTACCTCTTTGACCCACCTATACCTGAGTATTGGGCTGCTCTCAGGTGAGACCCTGGGCAAGAGAAGGAGAGTCAAATTCATAGATATTTGGCCTCTAGGCTTGCACCTTCTTCCTGCTCCTACCAAAAGGCTTAGGAAGAAGCTTAGGGAACTTAGGGAAAGTTTGGCTAGTACCTGTGCCCAGAGGGAAGTCTTAAGAGGGATGACTAAATTGATAAACGTGGTGAGGAATTACGAAATTCAAAGATGTTGAAACCAGGTATACAAGCCTAGGGCTAGTGGGACTGGAGTTTAAAAGGAAGGATTACTGTAAAATTGTGCCAGGTACTACGACTGTGAGATATCATTTTCCTATTTACAGCTGAAGAAAGGCTTTTAAAAGTTATGTAACTTGGCAAATGACGGTCACACAGCTAGAAAGGGAAGAGCCCAGGTCTAACTCCAAAGTTCTGTGCTAGTTACTTTACAAATAATATTTCTAATCCTCCACAGTCCTGAAAACCGTATTACCTTGATTTTGCAGATGAGGAAATTGAGGCTGGGAAAGTGAGACATACAAGGTTACGCAGCTAGAAAGTGTCAAAGCCAGGGTTGTAACTCAGTTCTGTAGGACTACAAAACAAGTGCTACATTCTCTGCTGTTGGGAAATGTTGGGATTATTGGATGCTCTGGGCTCCCTAAGAGGCCTCATCTCCCTTTAAAAAAAAAAAAAAAAATTCATGTTAATATGAGGGCACATACAATTAGGTTACATTATTTGTGTTTATAAAGTCCAAAATCTGAATTATAGTTGAGTCCTTCACCCAGAAAGTGTGCCATGTACCCCTACATTGTATCCTATAGGTAGGAACTTACCAAGCTCCCTCCCCCTCCCCTTTATTGAATTTAATTCTATTTTTCTTTCTTTCTTTCTTTTTTTTTTTTTTTTTGTAGAGACAGAGTCTCACTTTATCGCCCTCGGTAGAGTGCCGTGGCGTCACACAGCTCACAGCAACTTCCAACTCCTGGGCTTAGGCAATTCTCTTGCCTCAGCCTCCGGAGTACCTGGGACTACAGGCGCCCGCCACAACGCCCGGCTATTTTTTTGTTTTGCAGTTCAGCCGAGGCTGGGTTTGAACCTGCCACCTTCGGCATATGGGGCTGGCGCCCTACTCGCTGAGCCACAGGCACCGCCCTTAATTGTATTTTTCTCTTGTGTGGGCCTGTGGTTGTTGATCTACTCTTTTCAGATTAGTACTGAGTACATGGGATGCTTGCTTTTCCATTCTTGAGATACTTTACTTAAGAGAATGTTTTCCAAATACATCCAGGTAAATACAAAAGATGCAAAGTCTCCATCTTTTTGTGGCTGAATAGTATTCTACAGTCCCAACTCCATTTCTTTCTTATTGACAGGCTGTGGCTGGGCCTTGACCTTCGCACCAACCATGGCTTGTGTATCCTGTTACTTCTCTCGCCGACGATCCCTGGCCACTGGATTGGCACTGACAGGCGTGGGCCTCTCCTCCTTTGCATTTTCCCCCCTTTTCCAGTGGCTGATCAACTACTATGCTTGGCGGGGGGCCCTAATACTGGTGTCTGCCCTCTCCCTCCACCTCGTGGCCTGTGGTGCTCTCCTCCGCCCACTCTTCCTGGCAGAGAATACTGCTATGGGTGGTCCTGGGGCCCAACTCACCTCCCTCCTCCATCATGGCCCCTTTCTCCGTTACACTGTGGCCCTCACCCTGATCAACACTGGCTACTTTATTCCCTACATCCATCTGGTGGCCCATCTCCAGGACCTGGGTTGGGACCCACTACCTGCTGCCTTCCTACTTTCAGTGGCTGCTATTTCTGATCTTGTGGGACGTGTGGCCTCTGGGTGGCTGGGAGATGCAGTCCCAGGGCCTGTGGCACGACTCCTGATGCTCTGGAACACCTTGACTGGGGTGTTTCTAGCCCTGTTCCCTGTAGCTCAGTCTTCCACAGCCTTGGTGGCTCTGACTGTGGCCTACGGCTTCACATCAGGGGCCTTGACTCCAGTGGTCTTCTCTGTGCTACCTGAACTGGTAGGGACTGGAAGGATTTACTGTGGCCTGGGACTGTTGCAGATGATAGAGAGCCTCGGGGGGCTGCTGGGGGCTCCTCTGTCAGGTAAGGGGAATGGGGTTACCAGGTGGGCCATGGCTTCCATGTTGCATAGGTTGGGGAGGGAACTCTTCCCATTAGAGTGTATGTGAATATTGCTGTCTGGTATGGTGCCATACACAGCCTACATGGCCAATCAAAGCGGCCCTGAAACAAGTCCATGGGGCAGAGAACTTGGAGCTGGGAAGGTCTGAGCGGAAAGACGAAGATGCCTACAGCTTGGGTTTTCAGAGGACCTGGCAGGACCTGGCAAGACCTTTCCTTCCCTTTGACTCACTGGGCCCCAGGCCATGTGTCTGATCCTCCTGGTCAAAGTTCTGCAGGCTCAAGTTGCTAGAACCTTCAGACTTCTAACAGTTTCCTCTTACCCATTAACTGAAGGTGTAGAAGGGCCACAGTTGTCAGAAAGAAAAGCACAGTGCTTGACTCAATCTGGATCTCCAAATCCCTGTGGGCTTTTTGGAGGTCCTTTCTGAAGGCAGGAAGGTAGTTGAAATTACCGTCTGAGAACTTTTAGGAAAACCAGAGTTCTCAAGTTCATCCAACCCTGCCTTGGGTGCTCTAACTCCTCCAAGATTATGGGTGTTCCCTTCACCAAAAAATGCAACTGAGCTGGCAGTCCCAGCATACAGATCACCCACATGTATTATTTTTCTCTCTTGAACCTAGGCTACCTCCGTGATGTGACGGGCAACTACACAGCTTCATTTGTGGTGGCTGGGGCCTTTCTTCTTGCAGGGAGTGGAGTTCTCATCACGCTGCCCCATTTCTTCTCCTGTTTCTCAGCTACTACATCCAGACCCCAGGACCTTGTAACAGAGCCACTGGAGACCAAAGTCCCCTTGCCCAATGAGAAGCAGGAAAAGGACTGAACTCCACAAGAGGCAGTCATGCCCAGAAAGCCAGAGCTTGACAGCTCCAGGTCTTCTGCCCCATTTTGGCATCCACAGAACCACAGTGCCTTATGATTCTTAATCTGCCTTCCCCAGTGCAGATCTGGGGCTCCTGCAATGTGTGTGCCAACCTTTTGTATTTTGTTGAGTTCCCTTACTTCTCCTCCTTTGCTTTCCCAACCTTTTCCAAAACAACTAGGAGTTCTGAAGGATCCAGGAGTTCCCTCTTCACTACTATGAAAATCAATGGCCAAGACATCACGTTTTACCTACAGTCTCTAGTGTTGCCTCCTAAGTTTCTTCTCTGAAGACAGATGTTTGGGAAACAAGGATGTCCCCTTGAGATAAGACTGAATAAGAAAATAATAATCATAACCTCAAAAAGAGCTGGGGCCCCTATGCTTGGGTTGGCTGGATGGTGTCATGACTGGGAGTGAAGGGTAGGTGACCAGCAACTCTGGTGACCCTTGACTCTGTTTCCCGGGCCACAGTACCTCCTACCCAACCACTATTTACTTCCCTCTTTCCTAATCCCTATGACTTAGAAAAGTTGAAAGAATGGTGAGGACATGGGGCATATATGGGAGAGAAAGAAGGCTGATAAAGCTGAAGTCTGGACCTAGAATTCTTGAATTTCCCTCAGGAAGAGGGAAGATTGAAATGCAGGAGTTAGTCTGGAAAGTCTGTATCCTAGTGTAAGGGAAGGGAGGATAGAGCAGCTAGGCCCCCCAAGCACCTCCCACTCCCAGCAACAAACTGAAATTGACTAGTACGTGGCAATTTTTCAAAAATTACCTGTTATGGTAGGGACTTGGGAAAAGAGAAATGGATTGCGTATGGGCGGTGCCTGTGGCTCAGTGAGTAGGGCGCCGGCCCCATATGCCAAGGATGGCAGGTTCAAACCCGGCCCCGGCCAAACTGCAAAACAAAGAATAGCTGGGCGTTGTGGTGGGCGCCTGTAGTCACAGCTATTCGGGAGGCTGAGGCAAGAGAATCGCCTAAGCCCAGGAGTTGGAGGTTGCCGTGAGCTGTGTGATGCCACCGCACTCTACCAAGTGCAATAGAGTGAGACTGTCTTTACAAAAAAAAGAAAGAAAGAAAAGAAATGGATTGCCTGGATGGGCAGAAACCATTCCCCCCCTCAGTTCCTACTGGGATCCTGTTCCTGTCAACCCGCCATTTTTGATGCTGCAGCAGAATATTTTCAGGGTCCTAGATTGGCTAACACTTGGAGCTATCAGGAGAACTAGGTAAGAATTCTTTATTGGAGGAAAGGCTCAAACAAGCAAATGATCAACAAGAGGTGTCCAGAGTAGAGTGAGGGTCTCCTGGGGAGAGCAGGGCAACTTTGGGGACTGGGAGCAGCTCCCCCATCTCAGGAGGAGGAGTGGCTGGAGGTGAGGCTGGACGGCAGGAGGGCAGCGCTCTGGGCAGCCCCATGTAGATGAAGCTACCGGAGAGGATGAAGGAGCTGCACACGAGGAAAGAGGTGGTGAAGTCTCCTGTCTCATCCCTGAGGTAGCCTAAGAGGATGGGTGAAGGAATTTAGAGGCCTAGGACCCCAGGAGTAGAGGATAACTGTAATCTAAATCGGCTGGTTCCTGCCCTTACCTGACAAGGGGGGACCCAGGAGCCCCCCAAGACTCATCAGCATCATCACCAGCCCGGTGGCCTGCACTACACCTCCGAGGCCCACCAGCCCCGGGAGCACACCGAAAACCAGCGGGGCGTAACTCCCGGCGCTCAGCCCGTAGGCCCCAGCCGCAGCCAGCAGGGGGACCCCCCAATCTCCTTCGCTCTCCCCTACAGGCACCAGTCCCACCGCCAGCAGCCCCAACCCTGTCAGAGTTCCGAACACGGCCAGCAGACGCGGGAGGGGCACCCAGCCCTGGTCTGCCAGCCACCCGCACACCAACCGGGCGCATGCATCCCCCACCGCAGCCACGGCCACCACCAGAGCTGCCCCGTAGCCCCCCAGGCCCCGGTCTAAAGCGTGGGGAGCCAAGTGCACGTAGGGAACGAAGTACCCTCCCCCAATTAGGGCCGTGCCGAAAGCAAAGACGGAGAAGGCCCGACGTGTGAAGAGACCCAGGCCCAGGGCAGCTAAGGGGCCTCGGGGTGGGGTCAGGGGATCACCAGGGAGGGCCAGGGGTCGCAACAAGGCTCCACAGGGGGTGAGGTGGAGGGTGATGGCGCCAAGGAGGAGTAGGGCGCCCCGCCAGCCGAAAGTATCAAGAAGGAGCTGCAAGGCGGGTGCTAGGAGCAGCGAGGAGGCCCCGTTACCCGTGAGCGCCAGCCCCACCGCCAAGACTCGACGGCGGGAGAAGTAACGGGAGAGGGTACCGAGGGCAGGAGCGAACACCAGGGCCCAGCCGGAGCCTGCGAATTAATAGGGAGGGATGAAGGCAGGTACCCGCGATGCCCCAGCATTCCCAGCCGGGCTCCCGCAGGAGGCCCCTGCCTCGTTTACGCCTTCAGCCCCAACAAGCTCCCATCCCCACCTTCACCCCTGAAAGACCCGGGTGTCCCACTCCCCTCACCTGCGAGGAGGCCCAGGCCGAGGTAGAGGTGCACCAGACTGCGGGCAAAAGCCGAGAAGACGAAGCCCAGAGAGGTAAGGACGCCCCCAACCATCACCACCGGGCGCGCCCCCCAGCGTGTACTCAGGGCGCTGCCCACTGGGCCTAGAAGGGGGCGGAGTCAACGGAAGACACGCCCCCGGACCCCCACCCTCTAACATATCTCATTGACTGCTTGTCTGGCCTACAACTCCTCCCCCGGGCTAATACTTCCTTTCATTGATCTCGAGATCCACAGTTTTCTAGAACTTGGTTCCACAGGTCGCCCTTTCTCAGGTGGTCTGGTAATCAGGTGGGAGTCCCACCACCGCTCTGAAGGCCTCTCCACCCCGTTCCCGCCTCCCGCCTCGGGGCCCCCCTCACTGGCTGCCTGTTGCACTGCCAGGGCCAGGGCGCTGACCCACGCAGTGTCCTGGGCGCTTCGGTCAAAGTGCTCCGCAAGGTCAGGGAGGGCAAGGCCCAAGGAGCGTAACAGCCCGTAGGAGAGTCCGTTCACCGCGAAGGCTGCGGCTGCCACCACCCAGCCCCAACCCCCGTCCGGGGGTCCGGCGGGCTTGGGGGTCATCGTCGTCTGGCTGGGGTGGGGAAACACCTGTGAGTGAGGGTTCCAAGTCTTTGCCTCCGCTAGGGAGATGGCATCCC
Organism: Perodicticus potto; assembly: GCA_963574655.1. Lineage (NCBI taxonomy): Eukaryota > Metazoa > Chordata > Mammalia > Primates > Lorisidae > Perodicticus > Perodicticus potto. Next base: position 25,285 of record CAUYRH010138357.1, read on the forward strand.
TGAGATTCAGCCTGTGCCCTGGGTGGGCACGTCACTCCCAGCACGATGTGCCAGGGCAGAGGGAGCGGGAACCAGGCCTACGGATAGAACTCCTGGGTCCATGGGAGGTACCGGGACCGAGGACAGCCTGATCTCCCCGGCCGGGGGCTCCCCCTCCCACACACACTCCTTCCCCCTTACCCGACCTCTCCGGGCGGTGGGGGGAAAGGGAAAGGCGAGAAATGGTTCGGCCGGGTTTTCGCCCCGCTTCCAAGCGGGCGGGGCCCGGGAGGGAAGCAAGTGCTGAGATGGAGCCCAACTTGAAGGAGCTCTCTCCGTAAACAGATCACCACAGGGGCCCGAGCCACCTGGGACTCGGGGGATGTGGAGGGCGGGGGCGAGCTGAGGCAGTCAGCCAATCCGCGGAGCTGCGGGTGAGGCCAGACGCAGTCCCACGGGGATTGAATTATATACAGACACACACCACGCGCACACACACACACACACACACACAATCTCCAGCCTCTAGGAAGGGAGCAGCGAGGAGGGAACGCTGCAGGGCCCAGCCGGTCTCGCACCCACGCACCTTCCTCCTGCTCTGCGCAGAAGAGTCGCGTGGATTGCAATCCCCAACAAGCCCTATGTCCCCTGCTAACAATTGGAAACAGGGGCAGCCCCCAAAGCCTGAGGGGATGAGTAGTTTAATTCTCAGGAGCGTTGCTGAGGACCAGGTAAATCTTGGATATCAAATCACAGATCTCCACTGAGCGCCTGCTCGGTGCTAAGCAATAGCATGCCCTCACTGAGGGAGAGAAGGAACAGAACTTTCTTAACATGAAGAGCTATGGTGTTTCAGGCGCTCTTTACCCATGTTATCGTTTCGTCCTTACAATAACCCTATGAAGAAGGTGTCATCCACATTATGTAGATGCAGTAACTGATGCTCAGGGGGGAAAAAATGGTGGAAATACTTGAATTGAGGTCCATCCAACTGCAAATCTTACTAGGAGAACAATCCTAGGCCTGAAATAGAACCTGCCACAATTGAGGGAAATGTCCTGGAGACTGATGCAAATTTTCCCTGGATAGGGCAGAACATTTATAGAGCCAGAGAGCTTATGATTTTTAAATAAGGATCACTGGTAATTGTAAGGATCCTTGAGATCAGAATCTCTAAAGACCTTAGGTTAGAGCTTTAAAAGTAAAGTAAGAAACCAGAGAATTGGACCCAGGTATTGATTTCTTGAGAGCCTTTAGAGAAACTAACCTTCCCCCGCCCCCAGGTATACACTGCTTTACCTCAGCTGTTTGAATCCAGAAAAGTGTTCTTTGGTTTAATTATTAAACAACATCATAGAAAAATTCAGCGATTTACAGTTTGGAGCATGCATTGGGTGACAGCCACATGATGGCAGTGTTTCCTAATTGTTGAAAAGAAAAGAAGATTTACAGTTTAAGAAGTGAAGCTGTAAATCTAAAAAACACAGTATGACCTTCAATGGCTTTCTATTGGTAGTAAGGTAAAAGATCAAATTTCTCTACTTCGTGTTTAAGGCCTTTTATAATAATCAAAGATAGACCTAGGCGACCTTTCTACTCCATCTTCCTCCCCTCCGTCTCGCACCCTCCCAGCAGCCATCAGCTTCTCACCTGCTCAATGGATGTGTCTACCTTTGTTTTACTCCTGGATTTTTGCATATGTCATGCTTTCTGCTTGAAATATACTGGGTGGGCTACAGGAATCCACAAAGACTTAAAGTCCTGCTGATGCTGTGATTTGCACCTATAGTCCCAGATACCAAGGAGGCTGAGATAGGAGGATTGCTTGAACCTAGGAATTGGAATCCAGCCTGGGCAATAGCAAGGCCACCATGTTGTTGTTGTTGTTTTAATATAGGTATATATACTCTGACACTTACACCTTAGGAAAGTGGCCCCACCTTAGGAAAGTTGCCATACCGGTTTTCCCAGCCTGGAGTGCTCTTGTGAAAGCTACCAGGGAGGTGGTGTCAGCAGGCCCTTGGAGACCTGGAGAGCCAGCTGGGAGAGCAGGGAGCAGCCTTCCTAAGAAGGCTGGTGAGGACTCTGCTCCAAGTTGAACAAGACTAACTGAAACATCACTCTTCCCCTGTGTCGAAGTGGAAATGCAGGGCAGCCAGGGAGGAGATTGGACCCTCTGGGTCTGGAAGTCGTACCAAGTGATACTGAGCACTTTTGCAGGATACTTATGAACCCAGAAGGGCATTCCAGAGCCTGGAAACTTGGGTGATTGTTTGTGAGATTCCTTTCTCCTCCATGTTCCCTAATTCTTTGCCAAAATTGCTCATGGAAGAATAGCACAGAGAATGGGAGAATGGACTTCCAAGCTAGACTTTCTGGGTTTGAATCTCAGTTCTACTTATTAGCTACATGATTGTGAGCAAGTTACTCACCTCCCTGTGCCTCAGTTTTCTCTTTGTTTTTTGTTTTGTTTTGTTTTGTTTTTAAGAGACAGAGTCTCATTCTGTCGCCCTGGGTAGAGTGCCATGGCATCATAGCTCACAGCAACCTCAAACTCTTGGGCTCAAGTGATTCTTTTTCCTCAGCCTCCCAAGTAGCTGGGACTATAGGCACCTGCCACATCACCCAGCTATTTTTAAAGATGGGGTCTCACTCTGGCTCAGACTGGTCTCGAACCTGTGAACTCAGGCAATCCAGCCACTTTGGCATCCCAGAATGCTAGGATTACAGGTGTGAGCCACCACTCCAGTTTTCTCATTTGTCTAATGAGAGTAATAATAGTAGCTACCTGATGAGTTGTTGTGAGAATTAAATTAGTCACTGTTATTACATGTTTGCATGCCCAAATATGATATATTAGGCCCCATTGCTGCCATTGTGACTGTTAGACCATATAACACTGCCATCTCTTCCCTACCTGGTTACTTCTACTAGCACATCAAGCTCAGGGAACCACATTGGTCTGGAGAGTTCCCAGTAGAACCACATGAGTTATAAAATGTGAATGACTATAAAGAGATTAAATGGAAGTTTTGTTTTTTTTTTTCTTGTGGTGAGTGATTTCTTGGTATTTTCCTAAGTTCATGAGAAAATGCTAGTCTCCCTATCTTGATTCTGAAAACAAAAAAGAAGAAAGGAGTCTGGCTCGGCGCCTGTGGCTCAACGGGCTGAGGCGCCAGCCACGTACACCTGAGCTGGCGGGTTCGAATCCAGCCTGGGCCCGCCAAAGAACAATGACGGCTGCAACCAAAAAATGGCCAGGCGTTGTGGCGGGCGCCTGTGGTCCCAGCTACTTGG